>JAHXMU010000231.1:392628-470009 GCA_019455685.1 Philornis downsi
CTATAACCTATAACCTATAACCTATAACCTATAACCTACAACCTATAACCTATAATATATAACCTATAAGCATCATTATGGATATTACCGTCATATTTTTACAACAATTTCCCAATTATTGACTATGAAGCGACGTAGTCTTTATGCAAGATAGGCTATGGACACACAGTGGATGGTTTTCAAAAAAATGGAGTTTCTGCATGGATGATCTGATTATGATGAAATTGGTTTGGCTTATCCTGAACTTGGATTTTTGAATTTTCAAATAGAATGGAACACAAAGCGTTATATTTCAATATAATTTTCATAGCTGGCTTATTGCACCTGATGGCAAATATGAATTAAGAGTTTTTATACGAGTACATTCATCGAAGGTACTATAGGATGATCTTTTAAGATTTAAGTTTTTCAGGTTGGCAGCACTGGTTGGTAATGGCGTCCAAACGTCATCTGTCAAAGTGAAAAGTGCATAGTGTACTCTGCCGTTTTATCATGGAAAGACTAACAAACGAGCAACGATTGCAAATCGTAGAAATTTATTATCAAAATTCGTGCTTTGTGACAAATGTGCATATGACGACCATTTTATGGTCGTCCTACTGAATCAACAATTCGTGGTGTTATCTCCAAAGTTCGCACCAAATTTACTTTGTTGGACATAAAACCATCGACTCGCATGCGTAAAGTGTGTACCGGAGAAAATATTGCAGCCGTAGCGACCAGTGTTAATGACTGTCGTGAAGCTTTAATTCGTCGCCGTTCTCAGCGATTGGGCATATGTTACTCAACCACAAAAAAATTTTTTTTTGCCCCAATTGGCTGAGTTGAACTTGGTTGACATGTGGTTTCATCAGGACGGTGCAACATGCCACACTGCTCGTGAAACAATGGATATATTGAGGGATGAATTTGGTGAGCAGCTTATCTCTCGATTTGGCCCTGTGAGTTGGCCCCCAAGATCTTGCGATTTAACGCCTCTTGATTATTTCTTGGAGGGTTATACCAAGTCGTTAGTCTATGTGGACAAGCCGAACACTACTGAAACATAACACGCGTTATTCGTGGAATACGGACCGAAATGCTCGAAAAAGTGACGACAAATTGGACCCTCCGAATGGACAGTTTGAGACGCAGCCGCGGACACCATTTATATTGAATTATCTTTAATTAAATGGCAAAGACCAATTTATCGATTCCAATAAAATGACTTTAATATATGATGCAAATTTGAGTGTTTTATTTGATTTTTAAAAAAACTACGATTAAAAAATCACCCTATATTTGCATCAAAAAACTATTCCTGTGTATACAGACACACAGGTATTAAATAAAAGCTTTGTGAAACCGAAAAATACAATTTTATTGGGGTGTATTTCGCTCAAACTTCAAGTGTGTACTACCCCTTTACAGCAGAAAATATCAATTTCACTGCGAGGTGTTAATTAAGTTTTTTTTTTTTTTAATTTCATTTTTCAAAATAATTAGAATATAATTAGAAATGTTTTTAATGAAAACAAGAAAAAAAAGTTTCAAAAAAATTGGGAAAAAATTTGTTTCCCCTATTTCCAAAAAAGGTAGGTAAAAAAGCAACAATTTTTATTTTAAAAGTCGAATAACTTCTGTAGCTATGTTTGTTGAAGATATCAACTAGAAGAATACATACAGAGTAAAATTGTTTAAATCGGATAAAATTTTAAAAAGTTGTATCGTTTTAAAATTTTCAAATTCCCGAGTGTAAGGTCCTTATACTTTAAGGACCCAAATTTATAAAGCCCAAATCAAAAACTTAAACTCGACAACACCTCTGCTATAGATAAAAGAAATTTTATCGAAATCGGACCACCCATTTAGAAACTGCAGATATATTCCCATTTTTTCCTTCAAAACTACCCACTCTGGGACATGGGAGCGTAATGCGAGGCAGAAGTTTAAAATGTTCTGCGACAAAAAATTCCCATAAAATTTGATTGACTATTATGTTCGTTTAATTTTTAAATATTATGTTAATTTGTTAATGCTAATTGAAGAAAGTGTAGGCTAGCTTATTGAGACTAACTGTACTTACACAATAAAGAACATGATTTCGGGTTTTTACTCTGCTAAAATAGCACATTAAATCATTCCCCAAGCGACTTGATCTCCAAATTGTCGCAAAGTGTTATGAGAGTATGTGACATTTTCAGTTCGTTAGTATAACGTATGTATGTATATACGAGTATAATTGTTGTATTTACTGCTTTTTCTTCATTGAATCTACATGAATCGCAACGTTATTCAGTACGTGTAGGTCTTGCAACTATTTTTAAGTTTTCCCATTTAAATCAGTTTGCGAATAATCTGTGGTTTAATCATTATTTCCTGTTGTAAACCATAAATTATTACAAAAATCGGCCAAGATGGATGTTACGACATTGTAATATAAAATTAAAGTTAAACTCTATAATTTAAGGCAAAACATTCACTTTATCACAGCGTCATCTGGTTGCAAAGTGGAGCGCTATAGGCAGCAAAAACCCTTAAGGTAGCCTAGTTTTGCAACAGTTTATTAATTTTAACAAGAATTTTTTAAAGATTTATAACATTGCATAGGATATACGTAATACATACTTTGCCAAAATCCTTTTCGTCACTAAGTTGGTATAACTGTCCTTTGTACTGATTTCATTTATTTCATTTAGTTTATTTACTCATTTCCATTAGTTTATTTACAGTGCTCGATCAGCTCATTTCAAGTATGTTTTGATACTTTTACAATGGACTCAAATATCCAACAAGTTTCTCTCAAATTTTGTGTTCTAAATGGAATCGCTGAAATGAATCGCTAGAAATGTTTACGAAAAGTCGATTATAAAAAACAAGTGCATATCAGTGGTGCAGTACGCTGAAAAACAATTAAGTACGAGGTGTGTTTAAAAAAATAAGGCGAATTTTCAAATTTCGCCGGCTATGTACATTCGATTATTATTATCGATTATTATTATTTTTTATGTTGGTACACCCGTCTCAAAGATATGCTGACGGTTTTATCCATATAGCATGTTTAGTTTGTTTGTAAGAGGCATAAATAAGACAAGTGGTTTGCGTGTTCGTCGATTTTGTGCTATAGAAAAAAATGGATCAAAGAAGTTGCATCAAATTTTGCGTAAATAATGGAATTAAGTGCTCAAAAACAATTGAAATGTTGACAGTGGCATACAGTGAGAGGACTCTGAGTCAAAAAGCTTTTCACAGAAGGCCGAGAAGATGTGAATGGCGACTTTCGCTCTGGACGCCCCAGCACATCAACAAGCGATGAAAATGTTGAGAAAGTGAAGAAAATTGTTGTGGAGAATCGTCGAGTCATAATCAGAGAAGTTGCTGAGGATGTCGGCATATCGGTTGGCTCATGCCATGTAATCTTTTAGGTAATTTTGAGCATGAAGCGTGTGACAGTGATGTTCGTTCCAAAATTGCTAAATTTTGACCAAAAACAACGTCGCATGAGCATCGCTCAGAAGTTGTTGAAGGACGACAACGATGATCCAGATTTGTTTAAAAGGATCATAACTGATGACAAATCATGGGTATATGGTTATGACATTAAAACCAAATCCCAATCGTCCCCATGGAAGAGTCCATGAGAGCCAAGGCCAAAAAAAGCACGCCCAGTTCGATAAAATTTCAAGGTTTTGCTCACTGTTTTCTTCGATTACCACAAGGTCGTGCGGTAAATAAGGAGTATTAACTTGAAGTTATGCCCGGAATTGTGGAAAAAATTAATGTTTTTTTTTTTTTTTTTTGGGTGAGAGATTATTTGTCCAGAAACAACACCGTTGTCATGCTTTAGCCACCATGTCACCAAATTTGGCCCCTGCGACTTTTTCTTGTTCCCAAGATTGAAGAGACCCATGAAAGGACGGCGTTTTGCGACGATTGAGGAGATAAAATCCTAATCGCCGAACACGCAAAATACTTGTCTTATTTGTGCCTCTCACAAACAAACTAAACAAGCTATATGGATAAAACCGTCAACATATCTTTGAGACGGGTGTACCAACATAAAAAATAATAATAATCGAAAGTCGAATGTACGTAGCCCGCGAAATTTGAAAATTCGCCTTATTTTTGAATACACCTCGTAGAAGATTTGAATTACTCTGGTTGGCCATCAGCGACTGAAGTTAGTCGATAAAGTGAAGCAAATGATGATCGAAAAACCTCGTTCAAGTATGAGAGAGATAGCCCTTAAACTTTCTGTGACTGACCGCAAGGTTCGTAACATCTTGTGCGATTGCTTGGGATATGAAACGCTTCGCCGCTTAACTAGTTCTGAAAGACCTAAATTTTTTTCGAAAATTCAATTGCATAAAGGCCGTTAAAGGCATGGCAGAATAAGTCAATATCGACCCTATATTCATAAAACGCACTATCATTGGTGGTAAGATATGGGCTTGCGAGATTGACATGCAAACCGGCCTACAAGTTTTAGAATTGTGTCTTTTAACTGAGTCGAAACCGGAAAACTCACGTGAAAATCGATTAAAAGTGAGGGTAATGTTAACAGCTTTCGTTTATTATCGCGGTGTTGTGCATTCGGAACTCTTGTTAAAAGGTCAGATATTAAATGAAAAATATTATTGGGGTAGTATGCGGCGTTTGAAAGAGTAACTTCGTAAAAAACAAACCAAATTTGAGGAAAGAAAACTCATGGATTCTGCGTCACGAAAACATAGGGCTATCATTGTGAAGAAAAACTCAACAAATATTATCGAATAATTATCATATTCGTTTAAGATCACTTCGGATTACTTTTTTCCTTTGTCCAAAAATCAATTTAAAGCACTTCTTTTTAGTCTATAGAAGACATAAAGGAGAAATATGGAAAGCTTATTCTGGCTAATCGTGGCCATACAATAAATTGGGTGAATAACAAATATTTTCTGTTTCATCGACCAATTTCCGGTACTTTTGTTGACAAAATGTATAGGCTCAATAGAGTTACCTTAGGGTGCCTTAGGTTTGCTATAACCTATTTCGTTTTACTATTTCTACTAGCCAACATGCCAACAGTAATTGTCTGTTAACAAGATTAACATTTTATTTCTGCTGTCCCAAAACAACAGTACGCTTTACTAGGCAACATCATGACCATTTCAGCCACCCGCGATAATGATTCAATGTTGTTTGTTATGATCTCACTAAGGTGGCAAAATTTATTTGGCATTTGACTATTAGAGCACCTTTGATGAGAAAATCATTTTGCGGAAATTGTTCCGATGACAAAATGTGAACATCATTTTAGACATAATGAAGCATGACCAAACGCTGCAAAAAATAAAAGAAAAGTACAGACGAATAGGCGAAGCTGAAGTACAAAATAGTTGATTGAAGCGAATAACCAGGCGATCAAAATGGGAGTTATGATTAAAAGAGATTAACCTGTTAACAACATGATGACAGTTAAGATTTTAATAACAACTATGATTGATCAGGTGCTCGCTCAGTTTATCCCCGTCTACTTTATGGCTGATAGAAATAAAACAAGAGCAACTGGATATCAATTTGTCTTATTGATATTACATAAATGTTAAAAACGTATATTTACGCAGAGCAGGGAGAGAGATTGTCTCTAGAGATTCGCAATGAGTTTGCAAAAATTTGCAAATATTTTATGTTCATTTTTTCTCCTCTTTTTGCTTTGAGCGAAATCAGCATCAACATAACTTTTAATAAGTTCAAGTGAGTTGTAAATTGTCTACGCTTAATATAATCAAAAAAAGCACATGTGAAATCAATACGAATTTCAGTTAACCTACATCATTAACACACTAATTTATTATACAACAAACTGGTGGCACCATGTCCCAGATATAATTATTGTTATTGCTATCCACGTGGGAGAAATAAGAATATTTTGCAGAATTTGCTAAGCGGTTAATGACTTTCGACCCTGATAACGCCATCAGATATCTGCCTGGCAGCAACTAAAGTGAGACGGCATTCTAACACCGACGCGGCTTAGACAACTGTTATTGGGTGTCAAGTCTTATATCAACCTACTAGAAGTTGGCAGCCCTAATATTAGATTCGAATGTGGTCGTCTAATAAACCATTCTTGTTAAATGAAATTATTATGAATACATGAAAGAACAAGAAAAAAAAATGAACTGACCAAAAACTATTAATCGCGATTTTTATTTATTTATTTATTTCTGGCTTGTAATTTAAAGCCTTCCGGTCAATTATAAGTAAATTACAATATGCAACAATTCAGCATAACAAAAATTAAATATAAAATTTATAAAAATATAATATGACATATAATAATATAATATAACATTATGATCGTTGAAGACAAAAAAAAAAGTATGGAAAAAAAGACTAATTGAAAAGTTAGAAGTTAATCGGAATATAATCTTGAAATATAAGATAATCGGTATGTAATAAAGGCTGCCCACAGTTTAATTGAAAACAAAATTTTACAGTAAAGTCTGAAAGTGCTGTAAAATGTGCCTTTTGTAAGAATCAGGAAATAATTTAAAACTTTTTAAATGGCTTGGTAGTAAATTGTAAATTCGAGCTACTCTTACTACAAAAGCACGACCCATGAGTGTGGTTATTTTTGGAATAAGAAGCTGCTTATTACGAGTGGAATGTGAAAAATTAAATGAATTAAAAAGAAATTGAGGACTACACAATCGAACAACTTTATAAAATAACAGCAAAGACCTAAAATCTACATAATTTTTAGAACTACAACCCAGGAAACGCTTAACATACGGTGTTATATGAACACGACGCCTCAGTGAGTATAAATATCTCATAACTCTATTAAACGCCATCTGAACTTTCCTCATATTTTGTTTATTAGTGCCACTATATAACTCTAAACAATATAGAATACTAGGCATGATATAAGCATGAAGCAATTTCTCCTTAATCGATCTGGGCAACACTAAGTCGGAATTATAAAAACTTCGCAGTGAATAATTTAAACGTCGGACTACATTATCCACATGATAGTTAAAACTTAGTTTGTTGTCTAAAACTACTCCCAAACAATGTACACTGTGGACCACTTCAATACGTGTGCCACTATAAGATAAATTCAGGTTTAAATCACGATTAGAAAAAACATAGCTTTTGTTTTTGGAATGTTAATTGAGAGTTTATTTTCCGTCATCCATGAGCAGATTAAATTTAACGCATAATTAATATTACTTTGCAACTTTTACTTTTATTAATGGTTCAGGAAAGTAAAAAAAAAACTTTTTGTTAACTGGTTCTCCAAGCTTCTTCAATTTCTGCATAATACAAAAAAAACTCTATTTTTCTTATGTTGCGTGAAACATTTCGATTATCTTTGTATTTCGAAGAAAATTAAGTTTACAAGTTTTTATTTGCACAACCAAAGTATGAGAAAATTTTCGAATCTCCTCTAAAAATTCGGTTTCAGACGATATTTTTTTAAAACAATATATTTGTAAACTTGCGGCAGAAATTTTTCGATTGGTTTTTCTTATTTAAGAAAGTTTAAAAAATAGTACCTTAAACTATCAGAAAAATTAATAAAATTTCACTGTTTCTTTGGAATTGTTGTTTTCCGCTCCATCAAACTTTCATAAATTATTGACCGTCTCCCGTCGCAGGCATTTTTATTAGTTGTATTTAGTCTTTGTAAAAAAGAAATTACTCTTTACTAAATAATAAAAAACTAACAATTTGATGCAATAAAATCAAATTTTGCCATTATTAAAATCTGTTATTACGTTTAACAATTTCCGCTTAAATGCCCATAATTCGGAGTTTGTGAAACCTCTTTATAGCAGAAAATATAAATTTTATTGCGAGGTGCTAAATTTGTGTTCAATAATTTTACACGTGGAAAGTAAAGGGTGTCCCAACAAGAACGCAAGATTTAAATTTGGCGCCATCCGAAGTGTCCTTGTTTGACATTTGAACAATTGTTATTGTTTGCTAGTAGTAGGTACGAGGTTAGTAAAAATGGAGCGCTACACGAATGAACAACGCATTCTCACTATGAAATTGTTTTACCAAAATGGTGAAAGTTTTGCAGCTACAGTTTGCAAATTGCGATCAATTTGGGGTCACAATAATGCTCCAAAAGAGTCAACTGTAAAGAGATTAATGGATAAATTTGCCAAAACTGGGTCTGTTAGTGATGTAAAGACAACAACGCGCCTTCGACCAGGTCGATCGACCGAAAATGTCGCAGCTGTACGTATATTTGTACATTTGGGGTGAGGAAAATCCTCGAGTGATTCACGAGAACCAAATGCATCCTCAACGTGTCACTGTGTGGTGTGGATTTTGGGCGGAAGAATCATTGGACCTTTTTTTATATAAAAAAGAGTCATGTCAAGCGCAAACATTCAATGGTGTTCAGTATCGTGAAATGATAACCAGTTTTTTTCGTGCCTAGAATTGAAGAAATGAATGTGGAGAGCATGTGGTTTCAACAAGACGGCGCCACATGTCATATAGCCAGAGAAACAATTCAATTGCTGCATCAGTCATTTAAATCTTGCGTTCTTGTTCGGACACCCTTTATAAGGTAGACATATTTTATACCATTGTATTCGAAATTGTGTCTATTTTTCAGAAATACATAAAATCTTTAAGAATTGTAAAATTCTTGTCAGACTATTTGAAAAAAGTGAAATAAATTGTTTCAACTGAGTTTTCATAAAAATGTAATAATGAAAAAATGTCTTTACAATTTTTAATTATAAACATTTTTTAATACGATGCAAAATTGTATTCAGAAATTAAGTGCAGGGAAAAGTAGGGATTTATTACCAGAGCTCTGTCACATCTTGTGCCACCTGCAAACATTTTTTTGACTCAGAGTACTCTCACCGTATGCCACTATCAACAATTCAAGTGTTTTTGAGCACTTAATTCCATTTTTTACACAAAATTTGATGCAACTTCTTTGATCCATTTTTTTCGATAGCAGAAAATCCCCGAACACCAACATAAAAAAAATAATAATCGAAAGTCGAATGCAAGAGATCGATTATTATTAGTACGCGGAATTTGAAAATTCGCTTTAGTTTTTGAACACACCTCGTATATTATTCTTTTTTTTAAACAAGTTTTTTATAGTGATAAAGAATGTAGGTACTTTTCCACAAAAAATTCGAAAAAACTACTTTTTTTTAATTTTTAACTTAAATTACGTATAACTTTTGATTAAGTACTGATTTTTTAATATTATAATTCTTTTTTTCTCTAAATGCTCGTAACCAGAATTTTGTTCTTAATACAAAAAAAAATTAAATTGGGAAAAATTTGTTTCCGCCATTGCCAAAAAAGGGTACTAAAGGATCTAAGGGAACGTAAAGATTTCAACTAGAGGAATACATACAGGGTTCAATTTTCTAAATCGGATAAACATTTAAAAAGTTTTAGTTTTATAATTTTCAACTTCTCGCGTTTAGAAACTGAAGATTTATTTCAATTTTTTTACCCACTATGTGCCGTTGATTCAAGAACTTAATAAAAAACTTAGTAATATATAGAATTAGGATCAATATTTAGCACTTGATTTTTTCCATGGAACAAAGCACTGCAGGGTGAGGCGAAATGCTGTGGATACGCATCAACTGCGCACGCCGAAAATATACGACTTGATTTGCGTCCCCGTGAAAATTATTTTCTTGGCGTTTTTCAATAACCTCGTTCATAATCGGCGTGAGTCCTGTTAAAACTGTTAAAATGTGTGAAGTTAAACTAATTGGAAAAGCTTTTTCCCAACAGGACAATTTGTGTCCAAACCGAACTCAAACTGCATTTTCAGTTTCAGCCTCTTGGTTCGGTTCAACTCATCTACTCTGCTCTCAATAGAAACGAGAATGGATTTAGAGCACAAATTAACTCAAATTGTTATAACTATGAGATATATATAGGGTGGATTTGACCAGTGAATACATTTTTGTTTAAGTTCTTTTTTCGTCTCTTTACAGAATTAACTAAATAATACTTGGACAATTTATGATGAAAATGTTCAGCACAGAACAAAGAACCAAAGTTGTTCAATTACACTTTGAAAGTCAGCATTTGATTATTCAGATACAAAGATCATATCGAAATTTCTTTCATGTTCGAAATGCTCCTAGTGCTCCAACAATTTATCGATTGGTCCAGCGTTTTGGGCAACAGGGGCTGTCTGTGATCTTCCGCGTGCTGGAAGACCTCGTGCAGTTCGAAATGAAGTGACCATTGCCCGAGTACAAGCAAGTATTGGGGAAGACCCCGAAACTTCCCCCAGGCGACGTTCTCAGCAGTTAGAGATGTCTAGGCGGTCTTTGCAAAGAATTTTACATATGTTACATCTTTTCCCATAAGATGCAATTGGTTCACGAGTTAAAACAAAAAAAAAACTCATAATGAGCGATGAGACTCATTTTCACCTAAATGGTCACGTGAATAAACAAAATTGCAAAATATGGGACACCGAAAATCCAAGATTAATTGTTGAAGATCAAATGCACACGCTTAGATGCACAGTATGGTGTGGAGTAACTTCAGAGAGGATCATTCGACTATATTTTTTCGAAAACGACGAAGAAGTTGCGATTAGTGTGAACGGCGTTTAATACCGGGAAATGATTGAACATTTTCTAAGGCCAGAGGTGCAGAACAATCCAGATTTGTGGTTCCAACAAGTTAAAGTTACAGCTTATACAGCTCGTCCAACTATGGCTATCCTGCGCGAAATTTTTGGCAGTCGAATAATATCAGGTTTTTTTGATTTTAAGTGGCCACCACGTTCGCCTGATTTAACGGCTCCCGATTTTTTCTTTGGGGCTACCTAAAGGGTAAGGTATATGGAAATAAGCCAAGAACCATACAACAATTTAAGGTTAATATGCAAGAAGAAGTGAGTGCGCTGGGATCTGAAATTCTAAGAAAAGTTATGTTAAATGCTTTGGGAAGAGCACGTCAGGTAGAAGCAAACAATGGGCACCATTTGAGAGATATTATCTTTAAAACATAAAGTGAACATATTTCCAAACTATATTTTAAATTTTAATAAATGCCAACGTTAAATAAAAGCAGAAAGAAAAAAGTTATACATTAATTAAATCTTAACGTCACTTATGCGTCACCCTTTATAACAGTGTCCAAAAACCAAGTTCTGAGTTGGTACAACTGTCACAAATAGCTGTGCCAAATATTACATCATAAATATTATTAGTGTTCGAACTACGATTGATTTTGTACGACGCAAAATATGATTTCGGTGATTTTTACAACGTGTGATTTTGTTGAGCAAAGACGTTTTATTAAATTTGGCTTTCGAAATGGAATTTCCTGCGCAGAAATGTTTAAAGTGTTCCAGAAGGACTTCGTTGGATAGTCTTTGTCGGAAAGAAAAACTTACAAGTAGCATAAACAGTGCAAAGAACGCGCAGACCGAGTTGAAGACGAAGAGCTCTCTGAGCGGCCATCAACATCTATCGATGAATGTCACGTCCAACAAATCTGTTATTTGGTGCTGAAATCCTACTCATTAGCGATTAAGGACATTGCTGATGTTATGAACATTCCAATTTGATAAAATTTCGATTAGCAGCAAAAGCACTCAATTTTTTCCAAAAATACAGTAGCGTTAAATGCTGTGAATAGACGATTTCAGACTACCAGCAATTATAAAACGCATTACTTCGGGAAATAAGACTTGGACTTGTGCTTATGATGTGAAAACATTTAATCAATCGAATGAATATCAGACCGAAGCTAAAGTAAAGTAAGGTACGAAAAGATCGCCCCAAAGTCGCTCAAAAACCAAGGGCATGATGATAGTTTTCTTCAATTATCCGGCATTGCGAATTATAACCTATTTCTGCTGAGCGAAACTGACAACAAGGAACACTATTTGAATGTTATGTGTTATTTATTTGAAGCTATTCGCTGATGATATGAAAATTATTGGTTTACGCACTACTATAATGCGCCAGCTCACATTGCTTGAGCAATTCGCGAGCTTTTGACCAAAAATGCAACTGATATCGCTTCTCAATTGCCATGGGGCGAGGAGAACCCTTGGCGATGAAATAGTTTTGGTCGAAAAAATAAAGATTTTTTGCGCGGATGCGGTTCCCAGATAAACGGTTTTAGTTGTTGTATTATAAATGAAATGAAGAAATGAACGGCAACAATTTATAATAATATTTTACATAACAGGCCTACGTAGGGTCCAATCATTTTACATTTATACCGTCTGTTTTGTGCTCAAGATTAAAAACGCTCTACATTTCACTTTTATAGCACTACGGTATCATCCATCCATACCTTTGATAGCTATTTTGAAGCCAATATACAACAAAATTCTAAACTTTGCTCCATATAGCTGTAGTTTAAAACTTGATGCTTCGTAATTCTTGAAACTGGGCACTGAAGAAATTATAAATCAATTACCTAGATGTAAAATTACCAAATGTAAATTCACATCGACAATAACAAATATAGGGTGATTTCAAAAATTATGCAAAATGTTTTGCAAAAAACAACAAAAGTGATTTAGACATTTAAAAAATGTCAACTATGATGCTGAAGTTGATTCACAATTAGGAATTCCAAATTGTTATATGATAAATGATGGTTGGCATAAAATCAACTGCCTACAAGTGCATTTAACAGGATTTGTACAAAAGCCTTTTTTCAATTTTACCGCTGCTATTGGCATATATATGGAGACCAAAATCACTCTCTTACACACATCGGCAGTTATAATTTCGATTCCTTTTATTAGTCATATGGTCAAGCACGAGGAAGTCATGGAGTACGTGACAAACTTCATAAACGCTCAGTTACCGTACAATATTTCGTCGCTGTGACAGTCATACGGTGGTGCCAGTCAAAATGTAAACGTTTTTTTTACCAATTTTAGCAGCTTATTTGTTAACAAATATTTGTTGTAATCAGTTGTCTTTGGTTTTCGTTATCGTTTTCACATTAGACCTCATTGTTGAAGGCGTGATTGAGAAATGACGATTTCAATTCATACCAAATGGTTTTGAATTTCAACGGTTTTGCATGTTTCTGGTTGTGATTTTTGGCTCTTTTTCCAAAGGTGGGTGAGAGAGGAAATTCATAGTAACTATGAGGTAATAAGTTGATGTTTATCGGCTGATTTTTCTGAACGTGCTGCCATAAATTCACGTCGAACACAAAGTCAGATAGCAAAGTGTACTAATGAGTTTAAGGTTAATTTATGGTGAGAAAATTGCTGCCAAATGTAATTTGTATACGTTTAATTTTAATTTTGGAAAGTGCTGAAATTTTGGAGCCAAATAGCTAGATTGAAATGCAGAAATTGCACAAAATATTAAAAATTATTAAAACACACCCAAAAGTGCATCCAAAGAAGCAAATAGTCATCACAACTTGTGATAGGAAAGTGTAGAGAAATTGCGTAATCACCGATGAAATTAACATAGGGTTATCGTAGGAGGGAAGCACTATATTATGATACCTATTCCCTATATAATTACGAATGATGTAGGCGTAATACCAATTCTAATCTTTGATTACAAATTATTATTATTTAAAAGAATTGTTTTTTTTTTTTTGTATTATTTCTATTAAGTCACTAAATTAGAAGGGCGTCTAATGGTTTGTACTGTCGAAGCTTGTGAGGTGTGTTAAAAATATAACGCTAATTTTCAAATTTCGCGAGCTACGTACATTCGACTTTCTATTTTTTTTTTATGTTGGTACACTCGTCTCGAAGATATGTTGACGGTTTTATCCACATAGCATGTTTAGTTTGTTTGTAAGAGACAAGTATTTTGCGTGTCCGGCGATCCGGTTTTTATCTCCTCGATCGTCGCAAAACGCCGTCCTTTAATGGGTCTCTTCAATCTTGGGAATAGGAAAAAGTCGCAGGGGGCCAAATCTGGGGAATGCGGTGGCTGAAGCATGATAACGGTGTTGTTTGTGGTCAAATAATCTCTTACAAGCAAAGATGGGTGAGCAGGTGCATTATCATGATGCAAAAACCATGACTTCTTTCCCACAATTCCTGACGTTTTTTTCGTACTTCGTACTTCAAGGTAATACTCCTTATTTACCGTACGACCTTGTGGTAAGAACTCCTGATGCACAATGCCGTGGTAAACGTCTTCCATTGGGACGATTGGGCTTTAGTCTCGATGTCAAAACCATATACCCATAATTCATCACCAGTTATGACCCTTTTAAGCAAAGCTGGATTATCGTTGACGTCATTCAACAATTCCTGAACTATGCTTATGCGACGCTGATTTTGGTCAAAATTCAGCAATTTTGGAAAAAACTTCGCTGCCACACGCTTCATGGCCAAAATTTCCGAAAAGATTGCTTGGCATGAGCCAACCGATATGCCGACATCCTCACCAACTTCTCTAATTGTGATTCGACGATTCTCCATAACAATTTTCTTCACTTTCTCAACATTTTCATCGGTTGTTGATGTGCTGGGGTGTCCAGAGCGAGCGTCGTCATTCACATTTTCTCGACCTTCTGTGGGAAGCTTGTACCACTTGTAAACAGGGGACGGACTTCCTTAGCGACATAGAAATGTATACGCTTTATTTGATCTCTAAATTTTTGTAATTTGTAATTTTTACAAATACAATGACTAACTCGGTACATCGGGCATTATATATCAATTTATTTTTGATGGGATACTAAAATATATGACCGACTAATCATCCATAAAATGACTAAAGCTAGAATATTTGGTGTAAAAAACGGATGAAAAGGACGTATTTGGTACCATAGCCCAGTTTAAACGGCTACAACTAGAATTTATATACCAAAATATAAAATCGAATTTTTAGGAGCGAAAACTGCATAAAAAGGGCCAAATCAGGTACCATCGTCCAGTTTAAATGACTGGAACTAGAATCAATAACATTGGTGTCCAAGTAACTTTTAGAGGGGAAAACAGGGTTACAAATTAAACGAACTAAGAAAATTTGTGTCTATATTTCCCGTCCAGAGTAGGCGAACAATAGGAAGGGATGTTTCGCGCTTTGTATTTATTTATTTGGCATTATCAGCACAACTAGACTTAACATCTTTTAGTTATAGTACAGATTTTACATTTCGCATCAGGTTGTTTAAATATAAACGAAAGAAATTATTTTAAATAAATAAAGTTATTTGAATCGACCAATAATGGTTTTTTTTAACACTCTGCATTATTTATGAACTGTTTTCTTGAAAGTAATAAGTTTCAAAGATATAAATTATTTTACGTACATGAAACCGCCATTCAGACTTCTGCATCTTTTTTGCATTCAGCCTTTTAGCATGACACGAGTTTAGATAATCTTGTGAAGAATTCGAGCACGTATCACCAATAAATTTTGAAAGGTAACTCCATACAACTTTTTTGCATAAAACGATATGTGGTCAAATTTTTTCAAGCCGTGTACATATCTAACTACAGTACTGAAAGCTAAATTTAATTTTCCGAGGCTAGCAGAATCAGTGTTTCATACCCATACAAAGGAGTAGGAGTAATATAAGTTTTAGCCAGGAGGAAACGTATTTATAGGCGTAAAAAATTGAGTGGTCCCCAATGAAGATAAAAACATTATTGGCAGAAAACTTCTCAAACATTGAGAAGAAATCAGCAAAAATTGGTGTGGGGTAAGCGAGGACAAATGAAAGATTTTTGTTTTGACGAACAAAGAGCCTACTAGCATGGGATATATTCTGAACGTTGACAACTATAACTTTGGAGTGGAATAGAACTATTGATATTAGCTATTAGAGATTAAGAGAAGAATATTCCTTCCGAACGGATGTTATTACGACTAAGCAAGCGACTTAATGATAAAGCCCCCTTTCTTGGCGAACAAAATTCCAACTCCATCGTACATTGATTTTATCCGTCTTGCTATGATGCGCAGAATCCTCAGCCACGATACAAGTAAATGAATCAGTTATAAGAGACTTCGGAAAATGTATGGATCCATCATCGGTAAAGTAAAATATTGGCATCATGTAAATCATGAGCTGCGTACCGACGTGGTCGAGCTCACCAAAATGGATTATGTTGTGTGGATGAAATCTAATGATCCCGCACGAAAAATCTTCGATAACGAAATCAATGGGCGGCGCAGAAGAGAGCATCCAAAACTCCGTTGAAAGAATCATGCTTTCGAAGTACTGTTAAAATTCAGTATGATGAGAATATTGTGCGGCGTATAATAAATAAGAATGTCTATTCCAGTCGCCACCTAAGTAAATACCAATAAAAATTGAATTGAACGAACGGGAAACAAATGGAATAAAAAAAAACAATGGATAAGGTCTGAGGGCTAAAACTTAAAGGACCGATCACAAAGAGCATATTTCTCTTGCGGACTATCCACACTTTAAAACTGGGTTTTAAGAAAGCCACCTATTCAATAGACAAGGGGAAATAAAAACGATGCTATTGCCTATATTACATGAACGCATTTCAAAGATGGATACCAGCAAAGGGAAATACGCCATATTTGACAGCGAAAACGTAATCCAAGCACTAGAAAACCAAGTGTGGTTTTGGTTTTGTTCGTTCCATTCCGGTAATTTTAATATCTGGAATATCGAAAATGTCCATAAAATAATAGAAATCGCCCAATCTGTTTAGATAAAAAGAAATTCATTAATTTTTTACAAAATTGGAGGCTTTATTTAATATAGTTAAAATATTCCGAATTTTAGAAATATGCGCAGTTTTGTTCGATAACTTATTACGTCGCTATTGACTAAAATATGGAAAAATTGTTGATTTTCACAAGGCGAAGTTTACACCATCAAAGTCATTGCAAAGGACAGAAATAGATGGTAATCACTTGAAGCCAGGTTTGGACTATAAGGCAGCTGCACAAGAAGCTGCCAACGAAGTTCGTGGAGCTTCTAGCGAGAATACTTCTTTTAGACATTACAACTGTTGAAAGTGCAGTCCCAAATTAAGTGCTTGGCCGTAGGGCAGTTCATATTGGACGATTCCATGAATCACGCAGCAGAACTTTCCTGATCGGCAATCGTGGCTTGGCCGCTGTTTGTACCGACTCGCCGCACGACCGTTTTCGCTTGACAAGATGTGATGCAACGGTCTCCAGACCGTTGGTGCTTTGGGTGCTTCAGCTATGCCATAGCGTTAAGGGAATCTTGTCTCCTAATTGCACCTTATCACGTCACAAAATTTCGTAATTAACTCTGCTAGGAAAGAAACATGAATAATCAGAAAAAGGCACCAGAAAAGATATTTCTGTTGAGGCCAATCTTCATCCAACCCTATCTTGGAAGCTGATGGCCCATAGATAGCATTCGCGCCACATCAACACGTACCTAAGCCATCTCACCTACCCGACAAAATATCTAACCTAGTCCATAACTAGAGTATGACAGAACGAACATTTTATCCAAAATAATAATAGAGTTAGATGAAGGCGACTTATTAATAGAAGCAAGTGATGATTTCCCCGAACATAGAACAAGAATTAACAAAATAAAATAAGTATATTTTCATGTAAAAACGAATTGATTTCCCAATTATGTTAACCAAGTATTAGGTCATGGCTTTTAGGTTATGGCAGAATCGAGTAGCACTTACAGCTGGCGCCATCTATTGGCAAATAGCGGAAACTTCATTGCACACCTAATATATTAAACCCCTAGTGTTGGTTTACGATAGAGTTCAAAACTATGAAAGAAAAATCACCCGTTTCAGTTTCCAGAAGATTGTATAATCCTGCTGTAGAAATTATGAATGTTAGATCTTTGAAGGATAGGTTGAGATAAAGGTCAGTTTCCCGCGTAATTCCAGAATTTTTAAGCTGACTTATGAAAAATTTGACTTTATTGTACAAAAAGTAAGAACTAATTTACAAGAATAATGGTAAAATCCTGGTAAAAACAGGAACTGTCGTTACATCTTTTTCACGAAATCAAAGGCCAGAAATCAAAACATTTTATTCTGACATTTGTTGCCAAAAATCACTGCAACTCTGTTGTTCCAACTTTGTCTGATCTACCTCCTATATTATGTCCTTTTATGGTCAAATACATGTCGTATTAGGAAGTTTGCATGCAGCACACAATAATTTGGCCACGGCCACTGTCGAGTATAGTTCCGAACAACGCAACAGAAAGTTGGTCAACAAGTTCAATTAAAAATAAATAACTATTGATTAAAATTAATCCCCGTTTAAAAAATTTGACAAAATTCCGAATGGTCTAACTTACCGACAAAAATATAGCCGTAAAATATTGCGAAAATCACAATATTACGCCTTAAAAATTCTTAATGCTGCTTCCGTTTCATAAAAAAGCAAACAAAAGTTCAATTAATTGTTTATAATTCAACTTTACAATTTAAAGTTAAAAATCTGACTGAAAATTGTGAAAGTGTAGATTTTAAATATAGTTTTAAGGCTACCAAAAATTGTTTTCGAGATTACAAAATTACTCAGTTATGAGTAAAGTGCAGAAAGTATCAAAGTGTCTTACCAGGAGTTTATGGACCTAACAAATATTGTAAGCAACCCATTTTTTAGTCACCTGTTCCCATCCGTTATAAAAATGGGTCGATTTTATTGAAATTCGACAGAGATTTACAGATGAAAGTTTGGTCCTTGAGATTTCTTTGCGTTAACATATGTGACACCCATACATCGAGGTTCCTTTTGTATGCAGTCTTACTCATATGGTTCCAAACGGTTTTTGTACAATGTTTAACTTTTTATTACACCTTATAATTTCTTTTTTCATACCTCTACGCAAAGAGTAACTTTGTCTAACAATGAATTGCTTGTTTTGTATGACTTTTTTAGTGCTGTCTGCCCTTTTGGCATAAGCTATTTGCTTGCGGAGGTCTTTTAGTTCATACGGGTTTAACAATGTCAGACTATTAACCGTCTAAAACTTCTGGTAATGGACGTTATTTACGTTTTAATTGTATCATCAAGTTTGTAGTTGATAAAAAAGATAGTTGTGGTCATTTATAAAACATATACTCGTATTTGTAAGTATGTATATGAATATTTATATAATACAACCCTAATATAATAAACTAAGTATTTACTTACATGTGGACAATCATTATATTGTTTACTTCCATTCAAAGGAGGGTTTGCCACGTGTCATTTTCAAAACCAACAGCTTTCCGCAGTAGGCGAGTTAGGAAAATGTAATTTGAAATTACCTTTCATTGATAAATTACCTCAAATGTGGTTAATTGAGGACACCGTCATTAGTTATGGACTGCAGTCAATAAGCGGTAGGTATAGGTTTATTGTAGTAGAGAACAATAACTTCCATCAACACTTAAACCGCTTCTCCTTACAACAAAGTTTTTCCCTATGTGGTGATCCACATCGCACTAATGTCCGTTACCTCTCTATGTCACTGGTTGGTACTATGTTTTGGTAAGACAATACGCTAAGTCTTTATATTATGGCCAAAGGCTACGGGTGCTACCATGACTTTGTTAACCACAAAGACATTATGTTGCAAATTGTCTCTCGAGCCTCTGTTGTACTCGGGTACCTGGCAATTCAATCTGTCCCCTCTTCCTAAAAATGTTACAGCTTGCTAAGGATACACACTGTGCAAAATTTATTGATACCATCAATTTTTAAAACACTTACAAAACTTACAACATTGCAGACAAATGTCTAATTTTTCAGCAGTAATGAAAGGTTGTAGTGTAATTAATAGGTAATTTGTTGATTTGGATTGCTGTTTTTTTGTCATACAACAAAGGAAATAAACTGCAAATTAAAATTATAGGACAGTCATAAAAACGAAGAAATTAACAAGCGACTATACCATAAAGCCGTAGTAGGTAATGGAATTCCATTTTCCTTCATTATTCCGTTTTTATTAGAGCTAACCTTTACAGATCGCCTAAGATCATTGGTTTGCTTCTTCGAATAGCTAAAGAAGTTTAATAAGGGAGCTTGGGGGAAATGATAGTCAAAACAACTATTTGTTACTGAAAGTGGCTTTTTATGGGTTTGCAATTTCTTGTTGAAGATGAAAATATAATAATTTTGCATTCGTTAAAATCTATTTTGAAAGTCAAATAAATTTTCTAAATGCTTCAACCGCTGCTTCGCGTTCCGAAAAGTTGTGATCTCATAGTTTATTTAAGTTGTCGTTTTATTAAATGCCAAATTAAGACTGTGTGGCGGATCACACATCAATTCGAGTCTATAGACAACATAGTTCATATGAACTATACTTTGTTATGAACTATGAGAACTAGGTCATGCGCATTGTGAATATGCCACAATCAGCTCATTTCAAAACCAGGTAAACTGACTACTTCCCCCCAATGTTCTTTTGCATTGGTGCAAAAGTGTGCGGAGTGTTAGAACAGGCGTGCTATTATTAACAAATTCAGCATTTATTACAATTGCATGGAAGATATGAACCCATTTAATTTCAATTCGTGTAGGCGTGGTAATGAGGTCTATTTTCATTCTCAGAGTCAAGTGTCCCAAATTTGGCTAAATTCAATGCAACTGCTTGAAAGACATGACGCTAAGAATATATAGGATTTATCGGCCATTTGTTTGGGAGTTACCAGAAGGGGCATGATTACTTGGCCGATTTTTTCAGGTTTAGCCAGGACGCAAGAATTACGGGAAAAACATTGAATTTAGAAAAATTGGTCAATTTATAGGTATACGGGATGTACAAAAACATGGTACTTCGAAAATCCTTATTGTGTACCAAATTCGACTGCAGTTATACAACTGCATAAAATATGTAAACTTGAGAATATATGGGTTGAATCGGTCATTGATGTGAGAGATATCAGGTGAATTTTCTCAAATTTTAACAATAATTAAAGAGGTTCAAACAATAGGCAAAAGCTCAGGTCGTTGCAGTTAACATGTTATGAGATATTTAAATTTCGGATAATTGGTAAATTGTATAAGAATTTCCGACGGAGACATGACAATGCGGTCCATTCTCAAACGTCATCATAGTAAATCCTTAATGCGTTCCAAATTTGATTGAATTTATTGTAATTGTATAGAAGATATGAACCTAAAAATATATAACTTAAACCGGTCACTCCTGCGGTGTGATATATTAAAAGTGGCGTGATTATCTGATTGATTTACGCATCAAAACAATGAACAAAAATTCACATTACTGCAGTCAATGAAGTATAAGGGAAACAACTGAATTTCCGAAAATCGGTACATTTGTATGGGATGCACAAGGAGGTATGAGACGAGGTATGAGACGACGCTACGATCTGGCAATATATCAAGTTTTGAGGAATTTCATAAAGATTTACGACAGTTATCATACATACCAGCCATATTTGCTCAAAAGAAGATTAGTACTATAGACGCCGTATCAAGTGATATATACTTTTATTCTTTCGGGAGAAGTTATAAGAGTCCCAAAAGGCACGCCTACCGCAATTACTAAAAAACAAATTCCCTTATACCCATATACGAAACATGGGAGAGCTTCTCACATTCAGTGAGCTGACACGCATTTTATTTATAGTAACAGATTGAAAAGTATTTATAAAACTTGTCTATTATTTGGTTATTCGAAATGTTCGCCAGACGCATCGAGATGGCCGTCGCTCAAATAATGATTGGATGAATCCGAGATCGTGCGGACGATAGTCGTGTGTGCTAACCGCAGTCGGTAGTGCAGCATTTACTAACAGGGATATTGAAACGTTAACGAGTTATTAAAGGAAGCGCTATTCGGAGCAGTTCTAAAACAATACAAAACACAAAACGTGGGTGCACCAACACCCCTACATAGAATCGGCAGTCCGCTGAAAAGGAAGAACCTGGTAAAAACCACGCAAAGCGGATAAAAACTGAATATTCGGCGAGCAGAGATAAGGCCTCCTTATAGAAAAACGCAGATTTTTGATACCTTGGCACTTTTGAAGGAGAATGAAATCGTGAAGAAAATTTCCAAATAGCGAAAAAAGCACCGAATCACAAGTCGATGGTTGAAATGGCAGAAATGAATGATTTGAAGTTCGTACGCCTAACCTGATTTAATATATTCTCCAGCAACAATTAAGTGTTTGTAAATATCAAAGGAATTATCCAAGTGAAAAGATTTTGATTGATACTTTAGGAGGTCAATGTGGAAACTGGAGCATTTTACAAGAGCCTAAAAAGGCTCTTCTTTAAAAAGGGAGGGATACAAAAGAAGTATTGAACTAGTTGTCTTACTATTGACGGAAATTATGTTGATAAATTAAGCCGAATGTCATAAAAGAAAAAATGTTCATTAATTCACCTGTCTCCACTAAATTTTAGGCAAATTTCTGTAATAAATTACGAAATTTTTACACCTTAAACTATAAATAATTATGAAAGAAATTCGATTTCGTATTATGGATTAGCTGTTGATTCCTCAAGTTTATATCAATTAGAGCCATTTTATAGGTCTACCATTAAAAAAGTGCACTATTATTTTTGCAAATGGAAAATATGAATTCAACTTTTTTTTTTGATAATCACACGTTAATCATATTAACACATTTTCTGCCGGTCCTAAACAAAGGCAGAGCGTTAAGAGATGCAAACACTAAAATACGTGCGCAATTGCGACAACACGTCAGTTTTACACATCTAAATACTGGCAGCACTAGTGGCCAAGTAACCTTGACACATTTCCCGCGTAAGCCGAGGAAGAGGAGTGCGGACACGCATGCGCACCTGTCTGCCAGCTAACTGAATACCAATCGTGACGATTTATAGTTAATTTTGTTTATTTACTTTTTCTTGTTTTTAACCAACAAACGGAGTGATGTCCAAATGTTAATGACCAAAATACAAAAACAAATGATAGTAGTAGTAGTAGTAGTATAGTAATAAGAATAACAAAATCAACAATGTTATTATGTTGTTGTGTTGTGGAACTACGTGCGCATAGTGGTGCGGCCAATATCGAACATGTTTGAGCCAACTCTGACGATGCGATGTTACAATTGAAATAGCTGTCAGATTGTTATAAGCCAAGTTAACATGCACATGTCAATGCAATTGGTAATCCAATCGTTGTTGTAGCTAAGCAATCAAGCGAGAAACCGAAAAATAGACGGTGGGATTTAACCATCTCAGACAGTGATCGATTGATGATGATGGTGACAGGTTTTTAACAGGGCATTGCTAATTGCAGTGGGATGAAAAATTATGAGCGTACTTTGCATTTGTAAATTTCATAAGAAATGGGGTTTCATTACAATTGAAACAAAGGAGCCAAGAAAAGGGTATTGTTTCTCACAATTCAGAAAACTTAAATCTTTGTTTGTCCTTATTTAGTAATTATTTTAGGCGGGATGAAAGCATGTTATATAATCGTATAATACTCAACTCCCTAAGTGAAATACAAGCTGTAATAAATTGGCAATAATACGACGAATTGTTAATTTTTCGTTTGATAATTGACAATACGATCTTCTTTTCAATCACAACTTACAAATGATATGTTAATTCCGTGACTGACAGTAACATGCTCTTAAATTTGGTTGAAAAACATCATAACTATTTTTCAAAAAAGGGTGTGATACCGCTCATATTTTGCCAAGATTTTTTAATTTATATTTCGACACTACAACTCCGGTATTTATTCATTCATCTATGGTTATAAATCGACGCCAAACACTCTACTGAAACTTCTTCACAACACTTTTTGCTGCATTGAAAGCAAACACGGCACCTATCTTGCGCACAGCTTTCTCATCTTTAAATCTTCGGTCAATATATGATGTATAACACTTTTTGAAATGCGGTCATTTCAATTAGCTTACGCATCTTCAACCAACAATCTTAACAATGTCTCTGGCGTGGAAACCTCAATTGGTCGACCACTACTGTGTTTGTCTTGGCAGCTCGTACGGCCTCGTTAAAACTCTACTACCCATTATTTTACAGTCGTAAACGTAGGAACAAAGTAGAATTTAGTAAAAAATTGTTTTCTAAACTTCCGTGGTTACAAAATTGCTTAGTTATGAGTAAAGTGCTGAAAGTATCAAAGTGGCTTAACAGGAGTTAACGCACCTTCAACCGACGATCATCCAATACAATTTTGTGGTATTAAATAGAATTATAAAGTCTAGCTCGGCTTTAATATTGGTTGGACTGAGACCTTTCAAATAGTAACATTGAGTTACATAACGGTGACCAATTGTCTCTATGTTTACAAACTCACAGAGATAGTTTACTTTTGATGGCTCAAAATATACTAAAAAAAATACTAAAAAAAATATTAAACAACGTGGCGTCTTGAAACTTAGGACGTATGTTTTATAAGGTTGGCAATTTTCACCAAAATAATTTTTTGAAACTACTGGCACTATCCATACGTCAGGTCGGCTATTTTTGGGACCGCCCTCGTGTGGTTCATGAGGTACTGAAGTGACGCCGTTTTCCTAATCTTAATCAAAATCCTGCATAATATTTATAGGGATCTGTCACTAACTTTAACCGTTATAGCGGATTATTAAAAAGGGCGCAATACCGCCCACTTTGCTCTGTATGAAATTTCATCTGTATATTTTTTATAGCTCATGAATTACAACCGTTTAAAATATTAAGGCCGATTTTATGATTGGTAGAAACTCGTTGTTAAATTTGCATGACGATCTGCCAGATATTTCGGCCGCTAGCACGAATTTTTTTCTCGAACATATTTCTTCCTATATCAGTAGTACATTTGCCAAATCATGATTTTGTTTCTCAAATAGTTTGTGTGATATGGCCGTTCAAAATGTTAAGTTTTCTCAATTTTAACCTAACATAATATATTTCGTGATTAATAGAGATTTACGGTTATCTTTTTATGATTTTAGTCGCTATAACGAAATTTTCAAATGGCATGTTGTACTGCCGGCTTTTTGTTCGGGCATACTTTCTATATCAATAGCATTTGACGCATCGCATTTTCGTACCTCAAACAGTTCGTGAGATTTGGCTGGTAAAGTTTTTAGTTGTGTGGGCATTGCCACACCCTTTCCTCTTAACTTAATATAGCTTACGATAATTTGGTGATTGACATTAACATACTGCTAAATTTGTATGATGGTTGGTTGGCTGCTTTGGCCATTGCAAGAGAATTTCAAAACAAGGAATGGCACCGCCCAGCTTTTATTCCATCTTATTTTCGTTTGTATCTGTAGCTAAAGTACCAAACCACTTCTGTATAATTTATTAGATATAGTCGTTTAAAATTGTTATTTGTGTGGCCGGCGCCACGCCCCTTTATCCAATAAAATCCTAATATAACCAGTGATTGATTCCTTGGGAAAATAAATATATTGTAAAAATCTCCATTAGTTTAGACGCCTATTCGGAACAAAGATACAAATAAAAGAGCACACCCAGACTCTATTTTACATACTAATACATGGATTAAATACTTCAGTATTTGGCCTAAGAGGAAGGACAAATTGTTTGTTTTTGAATGCGAATAATTAACAAAAGAAATTTCTACTACTAGCATTTCAATCGAACAAAGCATAAATTACACTATGAAACAAATTTGGGTTTTATGTTTTGGAGGTTGGAATAAATAAATGTTGACACAAGATTAGCACTATCAAAACTCCAAAATGTTGACTACTGTGTTCCAACAATTCTTTTCTCTGAGTTCGCAAAGCTTTGATAATCCTAACGGATGTTGTCAGTAATAAATTTGAAGTTTTAGTGAACACATTGAAATAAGCATCTTCCGCTAAATACACGTCATTACAGAATTTTGATAAGGATTTTTTTGTATAACATTTATATGGTATATTTCAAATTTCAAATAAGAGTGAAAAGATTCTTATTTAAAGAGTTGAAAATAGTGAATTGAAATGGACAGTCAGCGGAAGAATGGGATGGATCGTGTGAAATAGAGAGTTAAGTGTCTCTTCCATAATCGCGCAGGACACAAAAATTTAATGGTCATAAAATTTAAACCCAGCAGCTAAGAAATTTTATGTTATTGGAATTGGATGGATGTTGTTTTAAAAGTTTTAAAGTTTCATTTTCAAAAATAAGAGGTCTTAATCTCATTTGCACCGGCCTTCACTGGGGGTTGTTGAAAACAAACACAAAAAAATCTTCCATTTCCATAATTCTGCCCGGCCGAAGAAGAAGTGCATCAAAAAAGTCAGTTAATTGTTCATAACCTTTCACAATCATAGTGAGATATTCTGGAGCGTTCTTTCCCTCCATTTTCAAAAAAGATGTCGGAGAAACTGCTCTAATAATGTATTCGATATTCTGACCCATTGACTCATATGTTAGAACATATTACATTGTTTAAGAGTTTCTACAATAGATTGTCAAAGTTAAAGATAAATCTATAATTAGCCAAATGTTCACAAAGAAAAAAATTATGTACATAGTTTTGGAGATGGTTATGAGAAAAATTGCGGTTCACCTCCAATATGTTACCGGTAAAATCTGACTATATCTATTTAATTGACTGGAAACTGCGATATCTATCGGTAGTCTTCCTAGTCATCGAGTAGGAGTCAGCAAACGAGGTTCGAATCAGAAACTCCATGAGCTATGTATCGACAACGACGTGGTCAAGCGCATCAAAATATAGCGAATGTGTTACGCGGATCATGTTGTATTAATGACTCTTCAGTTCGGCAAGTATTGGGCAATAAACTCAGTTCCAACTCCTTCGTTGGAAGGAGCAGGTTTCTGAAACACCATTAAAACTTGATGTAACGATTTGAAAAGGTGGCACCGATGAAAGAGGCGCTTGGATGCCATCGCTACGTGCAGTACATAATGGATTCAAATTTCTTTCCTAGTTGTCAAGCAACTAGATGATTGACAGATGTTGCATTTAAGTTTTCAGATTTACATTTTCAGATACAGCAGATAATTTCTACACTCTTTTGAATGCTCCTTATTCACAGAGTATTTCGTTATTCGAGTGTTGTTCGCATACTTTACGAAAACTTGAAAAATACAGAAAATACACAGAATTTTTCACAAAATGTATGTTATTCTGGCCATCAATGTGCCGAACTACGGTAAAGACTGATTCAATAATATGTATCATAACAAATGGATTCATTAATGGTCACCAATATTTCTAATTATTGTCAAAAATGGTTTAATTTATCAGAATTAAAAGAAGCGGATAGTTCCAATGACTTTATTGGAAAAAATGATTTAAATGATTTAAATGATCTAAATTAATCTAAATATATGCCTTGTGTACCATATTGGCCACAAATTGCTTAATTGATGGTGAAATTGTCATTGGAAATGATTTATTTTATTGAAAATAAATTCAAGAAGACTAGCTAAAACGTGCTTTAAAAAAAAACCTGGTTTCTGATGTTCGAGCGCCCGCTTGTGCAAAGAGGGACCAGTGACAGTCGATATAAATATTTTGGCTTTGTACTCACTTGCCACCAAAGTCATTTCTTCCGACTCCTTTTTATTGAATGAGAGCGCTGCAGTAACATTTCGTGGTATTTGGCCAATAGAATCGGCAACGACAACGTATGTCATAAACATGTGGCTTCTACTGCTTACTGCAGTTTTCCTCATTATCGTGCCAATAAGATTAATGACTCTCTGCAATGAAACTGCACTAGATATGACAGTTCAAAAGTCGTGTGATAGGCCATCGAATTTCCTTGATGACGATGATGTCATCCTTGTTGATGTACTTGTCGTGGATATTCGTCGATCGACTAGAGGCATATTCTCTACAAAGAGACGGTGCATGTTCTTAAAAAATTATCATAAAATTTCTTTGGTAGTATTAAATTGGCAGTGAGCAGAGGGTGTAACCACCAGTTCACTCGCTTAGATTTATCATGACTGAACACTATGAACTCTGACATCCCTAATTTATCTCTGCACTTTCAGTTTGCTAAAAAACCATTCGAATCTGGTTTGGAGAGTCGTTTTTGGAAAATATCGTAAAGCTGAACACCCTAGTTGCTATTGTATGCCATTATCTAACGGGTGTCTACCTTTAGTGGGTGTTGCAACGTGTCAGCGTCAACATGCTTGCAACAATTTGAAGCAAAGTGTTAAATTTGTTTTCTGCAGTTGCACGTTCAAATAACTTCAAGCACGGCAAAATGTTTGCACAACAAACACTTAAGCTGTGTAAATGCCGTTAAGCAGCAAGAAAGGGTTTTTGCTATCATTAACACGATTTAGACATTTCAAAATGTTACTCTCGCTAAATTTAATAAAAAAATATTTAAATGGTAAATTTAAGCGACAACTTTTAAATATTATGTTAAACTATTAGCTACTAAAGTACATGAATAAATTGTTGGGTAAATATTTTACGGTCCCTCTAATGATCATAATGATAACATTGTAAAACTTGAAGTTATGACAGCTTTGTTTTAATAGTAATACTTTTATTTACAATACATGAGGCGTTTAATTAATTCTATCTTAAATGTGGCATACATGGAGTTTAAATATACACGTTTTTATTTCACTTATTAGATGTTTGTTAACATGGTTTAAAGTTTTTTGTACAATCACTCATAGCGATGTAATGTGAGTCAGCATCTCTAATCTCCGACAAAAAATTATGAATAAGGAATACTTTATTATAAATAGGCTTCGAGGTCGTTGAACGGTAATCAAAATTCAGTAATTTAAAATGGTGCCCATGAAGATGTAACTGGACGATTTAAAATCCAATCTCCTCGTAACAGAACTTTCAATATAGGTTTTTCGACTTATTTAATTTGATAAAGCAGAAATAAGTGGATAATAAAGGGTGGTTTTTTAAGATTTAAGTTTTTCAGGTTGGCAGCACTGGTCGATAGTGGCCTCTAAACGTCTGCCATTTCATCATGGAAAGACTAACAAACGAGCAACGATTGCAAATCATCGAAATTTATTATCAAAATTCGTGCTCTGTGACAAAAGTGCATCGTTTGATACGGCCATAATGGACTTGCTGAATCAACAATTCGTGCTATTATCTCCACATTTCGCACCAAATTTACTTTGTTGGACATAAAACCATCGACTCGCATGCATAGAGTGCGTACCGTAGCGACCAGTGTTACTGACAATCGTGAAATGTCAATTCGTCGCCGTTCTCAGCGATTGGGCATGTGTTACTCAACCACAAGGAATTTTTTTTTGCGCCAATTGGCTGAGCTGAATTTGGTTGGCATGTGGTTTCATCAGGACGGTGCAACATGCCACACTGCTCGTGAAACAACGGATATGTTGGGGGATAAATTTGGTGAGCAGCTTATCTCTCGATTTGGCCCTGTGAGTTGGCCCCCAAGATCTTGCGATTTAACGCCTCTTGATTATTTCTTGTGGGGTTATGTCAAGCCGTTAGTCTATGTGGACAAGCCGAACACTACTGAAGGATAACATAACATGCGTTATTCGTGGAATACAGGCAGAAATGCTCGAATACAGGCCGAAAAGTGATGAAAAATTGGACCCTCCGAATGGACATTTTGAGAAGCAGCCGCGGACAACATTTACATGGAATTATATTTAAAAATTAAATGGCAAAGACCAATTTATCGATTCCAATAAAAAATTTCAATATATGATGCATACATATTCGATTTAAAAAAAACTATCAACTTAGGGACAGGTACACTCATTTTTTTATTCCTTTTGTGTAAACTAGATATATAATATTTATTCGAGACTTTATAAAGGATATATACCACTGATCGCCGTGAAAATCTATGTGGATCTGAACGTATTCATTGTTCCCTTCTATAGAGCGTACAGTTCAAATCAGAGGGCTAAAATTTTGCGTTAAGACATCTCATATTTATGGGCTGATAAAGTTTGAAATTGGAAGAAATCGAGCTTAGAAAAAAAAACTTGGTCAGGGAAGGGTTGAACCCTTCTTCGGAAAAAAATCTAATCCGTTTATCGGATTCAAAAGTCAAGTTAAATAAAACATAAATGCTTGGTTCATGCCATTATGAAAGACAATGCAATTTAAATAACCGCCTCTGAAATGGTAGCACCTGTAGATCCTTTTAAGGTGGTTTTCAATAAAATACGGCCCAATGACACCTCCAGACGGATGCAATGGCTTTTCCACAATCACTTCTGGGTTCTCCGGGCTCCATACGTGACAATTTTGGTTTTTGAAACCAATAACCCTGTATAATCAATGGCAAAAACAAATTCATTATACTTCCAAGTACGACCATATCGTTTAAGTGAGCTTTAAAAATGAACATCAAAAAAGAGACGATACGTCACATTTTACAAGCAAGCTAAACAGCTGAAAATGGGGATAGTGTTTACGGTTCTCTTAAGTGTAATTTTGGTTTCATCGATTCCTTCCCAGTAATTTTATTAGTCAAAAATGTCCCACGTTTTGAAAGGTGAAATACCGAAAATGTCGATATAATAATGGAAATTGTTAAGTCCGATCATCATGTAAACACTGTATTAATTAGCCATGAGTTAAATAGTGTACAAAAAATCGTTTGAAATCACAATAAATAAGGCTAGATACAGGAAGTAATTCCATCTGCATATTGCGGCTGAATTGCAACAAAATCGATTCCTTTCTGAAGTGGATACTGACTGGTGATGAAACTGGGACCCTTAAGGCAACTTTAAGCGGACACGATCGTGATGGAATCTCGTGGAGCGAGTGCAAACAATGGCCAAGGCGGGATCGACGATCATCACAAAACGTCTCCCACACACTTTAAACACTCACTCCAACGAAATCACTAAACTATCTCGATTTGAAAGTAAAAATATATATCAACATTTTCATTTCCATTTCACTTATCTTGCCAGCTTCTGCTGTAAAATACCTTGAAAACTTTGTCTTTTTGCCTTTACCACTGCCTCTAATTTGAAAATATGAACTTTCCGTAGAAGAGAAAACAATGACCAAGGCGGGATAGACGGTCAAGTTGTGTGTTTGGTGGGATTGGTTACTATGAACTGCTGCTAAACGGCCAAGCATTTAATTCGGACCTACACTGTCAACCTGAAACCTGCCTGAAGGAAGTAACCGCCCACAAGCGGTTAACTTTTACCAATAAGAAAAGAATTGTGATCCATCAGGACAGTGCCAGGTCACATACGTCGGTAGTGGGGATTGTTTGGGAGATTCTTATGCATCCACCATATAGTGTGAACCTGGCGCCAAGTGATTAGATCCCGCTTTTATCTATGGCGAATGATTTATCTCAAGAGGAATTTCTGTTCCAGTTTTTTGCCAATACGGACAACGGGTTTCTCTAAAATAGCTATAAGTTATTAAACAAAATAATGCATATTCGAAGTGTGCAAAATGCGGGCTACAATGTCAAGCAAAAATAATGTGTTTATTTTTATTATACTTTATATTTTGATATTTATTCTGCGATATACGGATATCTAGTTATATACTAATTTGTATGCATAAACTTTCCATTTGGCTTAAAACAAATGCAGTTTCATACTTTAAGATCTTTTGTATAATTAGCAAAAATTCCCATCACAAAACGCCTCCCACCCACTTTAAACACTCACTCCAACTAAACTACTAAACTATCTCGAATTTAAAGTAAAAATATATGCCAACATTTTCATTTCCATCCCATTTATCTTGACGGTTTCTGCTGGAAAATACCTTTCCTACCGCCTCTAATTTCAAAATCTGCATTTTCTGCAGTTTGGGGAGAAATTAACACTTTTGTTGTTTAGCGGTTTGCGATGGTGCCGGGAGCGATGGTGCCTTCCAAATAAAGTGAAATTTTTTTAAATTTTATATTTTTTTGTAATTACATTTTCTGCAACTGCGAAATGAGTCTGCCGCGTTGCCGTTGTTTAATACAATTTATACACTTGGAACTAATGTGATTATATAAATACATTCATATCAATTTATGTACAATCATTCATCGTTTTGAGTTATTTAAATGAAATTATAATGTAAGTAAGCGCTGCCACAGTCAATGGTTTATACGAGGGGCAGTAAGGGAGTCATGGGCGATGAATTATACTACGTGTCAGGTTGAGAAGTACCTGTCATAGGAAAAATAGAAAAAAATGTTTTCGTGTAAAAATAAAAGTTTTTGGTTCGTTTGGTTCGTTGTTGCTTATGGTAACAAGGAAAAATTAAATAAATCGAGTTTACTCGCTATTATTATTTCATTTATTTTGACACCATCCAATCCCTATTCCGAAATACTACATAGATCGGAAAGTGGAGGAATATATAAAAATATAAATTTTTTAAAATGACGGGCCCATTCTCCATACGGTGTGAGTACACGAGAGGAACGGATTTTTTTTTCCAAAATTCGTACTCTTACAAACAAAACTGTTAGCTGCGGAAACAAAATGGTACCATTACCTAACACCACAGGCTGCAGCTAAAGTCATCAACATTATGGTGCACTTTCCTTTTACTTGCGCAATAAGAAAAGATTTAACGAATTTCTTCATTTTTAGTTATGGAAAGGGGTAGAAAAGGGCCAAATATATTGCCGTCTCTTATAACAAATGGTTGAATTTAAAATTGTGAAGTTGTGTTTTATACTATTATATGCTTTTCTTTTATAGTATAATTGCGCTTAAAAAAGATTTTTTCATAGTTCGTAATTTTAAGGGGTAAAACAAGAATGAAATGGGACAAAAATAGTACCATCGAAGAGCGAAAATAGACTCATAAAATTGTGAGTGCAAATTAACCTATCAGCGTTTAAACGGAATGGCGAGGAAATTCAAACCTTTAGCAGGTAAAACATAGAATGAAAACAAAAATGGTACTGTCGATTGGGACAAATGGCTGATGCTGCGATTACTAAAACTTTATTACTACGACGAATTACGAATTACGAATTTTCGGAAATTCGTACTTCATCAAGTGAAATAAGGAACAATGAGGTCAAAAGTTAGGTCATCACATAAAAGAATGGATGCAGATGAAATCACCTGTGTACGCTTCATATGTCATTGAAGCACAAACTAAAGAGGAATTTTGAAATTCGTGCTTTTAAGATATAAACAGGGAGCATAAATACCAGAGCCGCCAGGAGTTAAACGACAGAAAACGAAATTGTAGAACCTGGAGTGAGCATTCTATAATGGTACTTCATGAAAATTCGGACATTTGAATTCGGTAAATGGGTTAGAAACTGAACATCAGAAATTGGAATAGAAACTGACCTACAGGTGAAACTGGAAACATCAAGCTTAAGAAGCATATTCCCGTACTTAGAAAGTGGATTTTACGAAAAACCTCGTTTTCCGACAAATCGAAATTGTAAAGTAAAAACAAACAAAAAACTCCTGTATAACGATCTTAAATAAATTGCTGAGGAATTCAACTTCTCATTTTCAGTTCTCATCAGTTATCGGAAAGCAATATTGCGAAAAAGTTCAGCTGATAAAAATATATTCTACATTCAAGCGAAAATATTTGGTTTTCTCTGTCCACACCTATCCTCCATCACAGGATCCCTTTTGTAGCAACTAGAAGTACCCATTACCGAACTCACAAGTATTCGATCTAAACATAGCTAACCATCAGTCTGAGTGTTCGTTTAAAGTATGTTACAGGCCAAACGGCTTCAGCGAAAACACCGACGTTTTGCACCGAAAGTCATAAGTCTTATAGTTGCGTTATTAACGCCTAATTCGAAAATCAGCAAAATCGACGTAGTAGTTTTTTTTTTTTTGAGTATCTAAGATTAAGTCTATATGTAATCTGTAATACGAGGTTGTTTCTGAAACGCCTATATATTGGGTGATGAATCGATTCTTTATTTCGAATAGGCGAGCAAAATGGGAATAGGAAGGTACCGGAATCTTAATTCATAAACATTAAATTAATTCATAAACAGGACGTCCTACCTGAGGTTGTGGATAGTGAAAAATACCAAATGATTTGTCGTAGAAAAACAGATAAACCAATATATTATGACCTTCTTTGGACACGATTTTCCCATACCAGTCCACTGCTTTGACCGTTCCTTTGTCTCAGGTCTGAAGTGGTGGGTGGACCCATGTATCATCCATGGTTATAAATCGACAAAAAAAATCCGATTTATTGTGGTGAAACGACGCCAAACACTCTACTGAAACATTTTCACGACACTGCTTTTGCTCTATTGAAAGCAAGCGTTGCACCCATCTTGCGCACAGCCTTCTCATCGTCAAATCTTCGGTCAATATACGATGTATAGCTCTTTTTAAAGACATTTATGGGGGTATCTGTCTTTTACCCATTGCCTATAAGGTCCTATCGAGCGTAATATGTGAAAGACTAAAGCCGTTTCCAACTGACCTGATTGAACCTTATCAGTGTGGCAAATTCTGGAGAACATCCAAAAAAAAAAAAAATCGAATCTGAATTTGGAATTCCTGCAAAGCTTATACGTCTTTGTAGGATGACGCTGATTGACACGAAGTCGTCAGTAAAGATAGGCAAAGATCTAAGCGAGCCTTTTCACACCGAACGAGGATTTAGGCAGGGCGACAGTCTATCGTGCGACCTCTTCAACATACTGGAGATGATTATAGGCAAAGCTGCAGTTAACACGACTGGTACCATCTTTAATAAAAGCCATATGTTACTCGCATATGCAGATGACATAGACATTATTGGGCGAAAACTGCGAGATGTTACTGCAGCTTTCTCAAGGATCGAGAAGGAAGCAGCGAAAATGGATCTGGTGGTAAACGAAGACAAAACAAAGTTATTGGTTTCAACGAACAAAGAGTCTATTCGTTTGAGACGCTGTGTGAACGTTGACAGCTATAATTTTGAAGTGGTGGAAGAATTCATCTACCTCAGTTCCGCTGCAAACAAAACGAATGATGTTAGCATGGAGATAAAGAGGACAGTATTGCTTGCTAACAGATGCTACTATGGGCTAAGCAAGTGATTCAATGATGAAGCCCTCTCTTGACAAACAAAAATCCGACTGTACCAGACGTTGGTTCTACCCGTCTTGTTATATGGCGCAGAATCCTGGGTTATGACACAAACGGATGAATCAGTACTGGCAGTTTTCGAGAGGAAAATACTGCGAAAAATATTTGAAATATATATCGTTGACGGAGAGTATCGGCGTCGCATGAACGCATTAATATACAGCGATTGCGTTGGCTGGGTCATGTTGTGTGGATAGACCCAAATGCTCCGGCACGGAAAGTTTTCGACAACGAACTCGATGGACGGCGCAGAAGAGGGTGACCAAAACTCCGTTGGAAGGACCAGATTTTTCAAATACCGTCGAAGTTTGGTGTAACATATGAAGAAGATCGAAGCGCTTGGAATTATTTTCTACGGGCGGAGTATAATAGATAAGGATGCCTCTTTCCAACATAGTTCGAAAATGTTACAAAATCGATAATTTGATCCACTAAGAAATAATTTTCTTATAAAAGAATTAGATCCAATTTTTGAAAAATTATTCTTTACCAGAACATTTATAATACTTTTAATATTGATTCATTAATCATAATTCCAATTTATGTACATTTATAACAAGGTGACTTAGTTGTGAGCGTTGTTATTGAATAATAAAAAAAATCGATCTTACACTATAAAGGTAGATTGTAATCCATGTGTTGAAGCCGTTCTCGACACTCCTACTTATTTGACAATAAGTTAGCATACCTATATAGTCCTCAATACTGCGGACTCCAATCCATGGTGGCGGGTACACACATGTTATTATTTAAAAATGGGAAAATTTAATATCTGTCTTCGAAGTAAAATCATTTCAAACAAAAACAAACTTTAAAAGAAACCTATTTCGAATATATTTTTTTAATTTACTAAGATGCATAAAGATATTAGTATAAGCGTTAATAGCGTATGTGGTATGTTTTTCCATTTTTCTCTCCTTATCATACCGCCTGTTAATATTGTAATGCAGAGGTGTGTGAAACTTATAATTACCATCGATTGATGATGCTGTTTTTTTTTCATCAGTGTTGAGTATCTGTTAACTATAACTGAAGTTAAAATGTTGTTTCAAGTGGTCGCGTTTGGAGACTGTGCAGCTGATGTACATAAATTGGTGTTTTAATTGTCGCGAAAACCAGCATGTTAAAAAATTAAAATCCTTTTTGATCGAATTCGCAGGAAATAGATACAAAGTTGTGACTATTACAGTAAGTTTTTTTATAGTGTGAGAATTGGACTGATTTGACAGAAAAAACGTTTCGAATATCCCGGAAAAATTCCGAAATCCAAAATCAGTTTTCGAAGGTTAAAAGGAATGTAAAGGGGAATATTTTTGATATGTATTTGATGAATATCCTTGAATAGACCTCGCATATGCGATATAAACTCTTATGGTGCACTATCTTATGTTTATCATATATTTCTGAGAATTTTCTGTCGGTTGTTTCCACTTACTTAGAGAGCTATTAAGCAACTACTTTTGGAATGAAATTTCCCCCCACTTCATTGGAGTTTCGATATGTTAGGATGCCATTTTGTGTCAGAGAGTGGACGCCGTTACTCTGATTCCACTCTTAACACGTAAAATTGTCCGTTGCGATTTTCATCAAGTTACTTGAGTTATTTGAATTTTGGTAAATTCTGCAATTTTGCGATGAAAAATAAATATTGCAAAAAACTGAGACATTCATTCATTGTTCATAAGCTTCTCTTGAGCCGAAATTTTAACCAGAAAAATGATTTGACAGAAACAGGAACAGACGGTAATCACTTGGTGACAGATCCGCACTATAAGGGGGATACATAAGAACCTCAAAACCCAGCTCCCGGAGCATCTGGCGTTGTCTAGCGTTGTCTTAATGTAACACAATTCCTCTCCTATTGATCAAAGCGCCCCCTTCTAAGATCGTTTCATCCAATTGTCTGACAAAAAACTTATTCAAAATTAAACACAAACAGCACTTTGGAGTATTTACTTAGTGCAACAGATTAATTTTTTTTCATTATTCAAATTAAAAGTGTATTTTTTTATAATTTTTCATAATTTACGTTTATTGTTGATTTAAGGCTAAAAGAAAAGCGGATAAAAGAAAAAATTACAGTGCAAATTATACTGCAATATTCAACTTGAATCTCTCCTCAGTGGACTTATATGGATACTTAATTAGCATTGTTTGTTAATCAAAATTTTCGGTAGGTTAAGAATGAGAAGAACATGAGAGCTATAATGTACAAAAGCTTGGTTTCATATTCTAGATCTCAATATATTTTTTTAGGACTCTTATTTGATTTTACTTATGTAAGTACAAGAAGCATATAGATAATATGTGGTAACCAAAAACATTGCATTATATATCATCACATAAGCTTCCCTTGGCACATTCATAATGAGGAATGTCTGTACATTACATTGCTTACATTTCGTTACTTGTAGTACATTAACTGCAATTCAACTAGCCAACTTCGGTATAGAATATCCCAAATTCCCACATTTTGTAAACTAATCGATTATTTGCGGTCAATATAATGTTAAATTTATTTCAAACAAGTGTTAACATTTCAATGTAAATGCCGGATTTAAAATGAACACCATTGTAAACTAACTAAAGCACAAATAACAAAGTTAACAGAAAAGTGAGTAAAAATATAAGCATAGCTTAAGTTACAAATAATCACTAGCAAGCATTTAAATAAAATTCTGTCCCAATTCTTTACAATAAAGAGTATAAAAGTAGGGCTGGTCACGCTTTTACCACAAAACAAAAATCCACTATTTTTTTTTTTAACAATTATAAACATCAAATATTTTCTTTTATATTTACTCACAAACCGTGAACAATTCCGTTCCATTCATGACTGGAACAAGAAAAACGTAAACCTGTAACGTTTTCTTGATCAACCGCATTTACAATCAACCGGTTTATTTGTAAATGACCTTGCGCTGTATTCACCATCATCATCATCAACGTACCAAAACCTGACAAATCTGTAGCCTAAATATATTTCTGGATTTTGGTTTAATGCTCTCAATCCAAGGTCAATGCAGTAGCTACAAATGCAACGAATTCATTTTAAATAGCACTAGTAAACTGAAATATAAAGTATTATTTAATGCAGCGATAGAAAAAAACTAATTTAAAATAACAAAACTTAATGAAATAGTAATGCTGTAACCATCCTAAGCATCAAGCAATTCATCTGTTATCTAACACCTCTATCAAATATCAGAATGAAACTGCATTTCTGTTACGTTCATATACAATTTTAAATAAAACACCAAGTGCTAGCATTGAAAAAGTTTTGAAACTTATTTATATTTACATAAATTGTGCATCTTTGCTATGACTTCATACAAAAGACGTAAGGCGCAAACTTTCTGGTTTTAGTAACCGGTTCATGATATCCGCTTGAGGCCAACTTCATTCTCAAAATGTTTTTTGTTATTAGGAAATTTAATTTGGCATAAATTTGCAGTTCCTTTGACAAAATCATGCAGAGTGAAAGGGAAGTGAAACTAGGTTTTTAACTTAAGTCTTTTGTTTTGCTACACAGTTTGCGATGACAGTTAAGTAACAGTGATGCTTAATGAATGTTTGGAAGTATGTGTGTTTTGGCTTTCCATATTATGTTTACGACCTTATGAAGAATTGTCTTAAGATTATCGAGACAATTACCTGAAAATAGAAAACAGTGTAATGTTTGTGAATAAAAATTACACAATTCAATTAATTTTAAAAATATTTTATCCTAATAGCACCTACACTTCACGGAATTGTAATATACATATTAAATTCCCATTAAATAATCGGAATATCAATAGTTCTACAATACGAAAATGTATAAGGATCATGTTAAAATAATTCTATACGAACTGTAAAGGGATTTCTAACATTGTAACAGGATTTGATGAACTTATTCTACACTTGCAAATGTCTCCAGCCGATTTGACTAAAATACAATCATATTTCCTAATGGATTTCCAAAATCATTTTACTCCATATATTCAAAACTGGAAACTAACAAGCGCACAAAGAGTATTGGAGACTATTCAGACTCATTATGTAAAATAGTCAGTGTATACGTTTCCTCGAAATTTCATAAACAACGAAACGTATACCAGTGCTGTGATTAACTAAAACAAATTAAAAATTTCATGTATCCAAATAAGTGAAGCAATATCGCTGTTAAATCAAAATGAAGCCATATTTTAGATTTTCTCGAAAGGAGTATTTTTCCACAGTAAAATCTATATTTCGCTGCGTTATTTTTCTTATCCTTCGAAAAGGTATCATGTTCTTGGCTGACACTGTCAAGCATTACTCTATGTCAAGAAAATGAATTTAATCCCCTTGGCAGTTATTCACTTGGGAATAACCACAAACTGGACTTCTGAAGAATTTTTCAAGCAAAAGTTTACCTAGTAAAACCAATGAAAATCCATCTGATCTTAGATAAAGTGGAAAGCCGTCTAGCTAAGTAACCTAAATGGCATGATAGGTTTTCGATAAACAGATAACGTCTGTTACTGATACTACATTTTTTACACCAATGGAGTTATTGGCTGCTTTAACACTAGGATCGAATGCGGTGGCCTAGTAAGTTACTCAGTTGAATAATTTTTTATTTTAAAAACGTAAGAGAAAAGAATGAATCGGAACGCTTCCACAATTTAAAGACTTTCCCATCGAATTCTTATGATCTTTACAAAGAAGAGAACTACGGACGTTGAGACCATAAATACATTTTATGAATCAATGGAAGAATTATACGAATGCTACCCAATAAAGCTAGATTTTAATCCTCTATAGAAAAATGCGGCTATCCTGGCTACAAACTTCACAAGACTTTCTTACTACGATACAACCCCACTAAACCTGATGCTCCTGACACACAGTAACGATTCATATTCACACCTGCCGTGTAAAAAATCATGAAAAAATGATCTGTAAAACTGCCTTCAGACGAATCTTGGTACGATCAAAAATATCGGCATCTGAAAGGAATGCAACCTACATAGCAACTCTATAGCTGTGAGTGAAATTTAAAAGATAACTATAAAGATAATCATAAATAGAAGAAAGGCTTATGGAAATACGTCGAGAGTGAAAATATAGAAATGTACAAAATTTCTACCAAAAGGGTAAAGGTAAATGTTCCCCTGCTGCTAGGACAATGATGGGAATGTAGCTGCGGATACGGTGGCTATTCTGCAATTGAGATGATAAAACCTTAAGAAATTGCCAAAGCCGCAATGGTGATGCAAGTGTAAAAATTAAGCAAATCATACCCATATATCGCCGATTGCATAGATTGCCTACATCGAAGACAACACGAGGTCAAAAAAGCAATACCGCACAAAAGAAATTTATCCAGTATTGTAAAACTTGATCATACAAGGCAAACCTCTACTTATTTACTTACTTAGATGTCGCCTAAAAAAGATATTCCCTCTATTGTATGCTGCATGTAGATAGTAATTGCAAGTGCTTCGATCTTCTGCATTAATTTTCCAATTCGTCACACCAACCTGTGTCAATGTTTCAAGAGCTAGGTCTTTCCAACGTAGATTTAGGTATGAGTCCGTTCGCGCAACATAACCCAGCCAACGCAACAGTTTTCTTTTAATGCGCCTGATCGCGTCGATGTCTTTATACAGATCATCGATCGATCGCCGATACTCTGCGTTACCTATGATGGGTCCATATATTGTCTCTGTTGTTTTTCCCTCCTAGACTGCCAGAACTGATTCTTCCGCTTGTATCATAAATTAGGATCCTGTGCCGTACAGCAAGACAGGTAAAAGCAGTGCCTGATACAGTTTAATTCGTCGGGAAGTAAATGCAAGCAACATAATCTATCGCCTAATCTCCAGGCTGATGTCATTAGTGTTATTCACGGCGGAGGCGAGGTCAGTAAAGTAAAAGTTGTAGTTGTCAAAACCCTTAGAGTGTCCCAAACGTACAGACCTTTTATTCATCAAAACAAATGGCTTTATTTTGTTCTCATATTATGGTAAGATTCGTATTATCTGAGGCATTCTCAATGCCTGAGAAAGTTGCAGTAAAATCTAGAAGTTTTCTGTCAATAACGTTTACATCATCAGCATATATGGAAAAAATTTGACTGTTTCGATACCTTCCTGAACTTTGTTCGTCAATCATAATTAATACATGATTGAAATTTATACATTCGGGAAAGGGAAAATTTTAGTTCATACAATTGGTAATTGCGGTTTATTTATACAGAAAGTAGGTATCAGTGCGCATTCCACTGGAAGAACCAGTTACGTTATTATGCTATTATGAGTGAAAAGAGGACAATGCCCGTCTAATACTCCAAAGAAACAGTCAACACTGCAACATTTGGCGCCTGCTAGTCGTTGGCCTTACATATCTTTGCGCTTCTTCACTTTCTCTTTAATTTAAACTTGAAATAATAAAAATTTTCTCATTTAAACAAGTACAGCCTACTCAAATGTGCATTATTCTTAGAATTTTTAGCTACTATAAGTTTATTTGTCTATCAAGTCTTATTAGTTGAAGTCTTAGCCTTTAGGTGGACAGGTGGTTCACATTTCCTTTTATATCTCTTCTGCTCAAAAGGCTAAAAAATGCCAAATGTTAGTCAATATTTCCTTACTCAAATCAGGAACATATTTAAGAAAAAATCAATATTCACCCATATCTTTTCCTATCCGACATGATGTATGTGTAATTACATCCCCTCAAGCGACCTTCCAAGAATTGGCAGAAAAATAGAAATTCATATTATACTAATAGTATGATAATTATAAAAGAAAACCGATTTAATTACTTAAGTTTGGGCAAGTAAGTAAACTCCAGTTTCATAAATGTTTCTATAATGATATCAATTTTACATTGATGTGAACAAAAAGTTCGTTTCTTAAGCCTTTATTTAAACTTCATGGAAGTGGTATCAAAAAGTAGAGATGTTTGAATTTCTTAAGCTGAACAAATTTGCTGTGGTATATTAATGAGATATTTAAACTTTTAATTACATTTGCCTATTTTCCAATTATCTGTAGAGCCAAATTCGTTTCTTAAGTCTTCGGTTTATAACTATAAAACAATTTTTGCCATACAACTCAAATTGTATTTGCATATAAATTTCCCACAATTTTGTTATGAAAACAAGAAAACCACAACGCAAAAAAAAAAAAACAAAAGTAAACAAAATGTGAAATCAAATTCACATAATCTTTTGAGGAATGTGAACTGACAATAACTCCTATTAGATGAAACTTTTTTCATCTTCAACACAACAACTTCGACAACACATGCAAAAGGCTAGAAAAAAGAAAACAAAACCAAAAAATCGCAAAGCAATAATATAAATTCATTAAAGTGACGTCGTAAATGTCATTGGCAGGAAATCTCAATGAGTTAAAACTTGTGAAATTGTTGAAAGGTTGAAGGGCAGTAACAACTGAAATATTTAAAAAACTTTTTTTGGTAATATCCAGTTTTCTAGCTTCGAGCTTTGAGATAGCCTTGCTGACATATTAAAATATTGTTTTATACAAATTTGTTTGTTTACTTTTACATGCGAGAACTTTTTATAGCGAATTTACTTAACATAATGAAACCGATTGTCCACTTCACTGTGCCGCCTGGTGATACAATTTCGCACCCTGGCCTTCCCTTTCCACCTTTCCTTCCTATCCTTTTTTCTTCGCAAATCAGTTGACAGTAATGGTGACAAATGCAATTATTATGTTACCGGTGATTACTAACAAATGAAATGCCACAAGTGAAGAAAAAAAGACTAAATAACGACAAAAACTAACAGCCACAAATTATTGTAAAATCGAAATCAAATACGTATCGAAATATCAGCGGCTGTCGTATGAATTTTATGATTAAGAAATAGCGCCAAAAGCCTCTCAGTGCACACTTACACAATTGCCTACATAGTAAGTGGTAAGACTAAAGAAATGTGTATATAAAATTTACACACAATACAAAAACTATCCAACAAGTTGCAGTTGTAATGTTCGTTTCGAACTTTTGAAACTGTTGGGTAAGGAGGCCCCTTTAGCGCGTGGAAATGAATGTGTGGCGCGATCACAGATGCTTGGCTGGAATTAGTTTTGTACGGAGCGGCTTAACGAGAACACGCGATTTCATCTTCCAGAGTTTTAGTTGGCAAGATATCTTAGGATATTTGGCGCAAATTTATGTGCGAATTTGATAACAAGACGGTAGTGATAAATAGAAATTTTTAATTGGCGATACCATCAGCTTAAAAATTGATAAAAATAAACCGGGTTTAAAAGAACCAAATGATATGGAATAGAAAATCCCAAACATTAAATCAGATTGTGAAAATGATTCAAATTACAAAATAAATAACATTACGCAACTTTCTTGCATTTGAAACAAAAATTAATTGAGTAAAACCAAAATATGGAAATGATATTTTGGTATCCTGAATCTCAATATAAAAGAAACACAAAAATGCGATAATCCTATCTATTACTCATGTAAATATTCTGTTTACTATCCATCGCAATTGTATGAAAAAATATAGAACTGATGAACAAGTAATGCTAGATTTGTGTAGAAACTTATGCGGCGCTGATAACCACATCGTAACGTAATGTTCTGTATGTAAAGAATGATTTTCATTCCCTTCACCTAAAGTTTTGATCTATACTCTGTTTGTAACTGAAAGTACTTTTGGGCAAAATGAATCCCGCAGGAAACATTTTCAATGCGAGCACTATAAAGCCTCTGGAAAAAATAATATTTTCCCAGCTTATAACACTGCGAACCGAAATCGTAGTATAAGGTATAAATTATGGACCGGGAAATCTTAAAATATCGTCTACAGGGTGGATGACGGATGTCACTACTTGAAAAATCTGGCAGTTATTGAAAGATCTTTTCTTCTTCATTGCTGAATGGGAATTCCTTCCAATCCTGTTTTCTAAAACGTATTGCAATTTGCAACATGTCAAAAAATAAGAAAATTTCAAGAAACCACATTCCGTTGACCTCCAAGGTATACTGATCTCATTGCATTCGACATTTTCTTCCAGTGTTATTGCAAGCAGGAAGCTTACATTTCAAATCGAACGAATTTGGGTAATTTAAACCAATGCATTCGAGCGATAAATTATCATTAATTAAATAAAAACTAAATTAAAAAAAAAAAGAAAAATTAATTAAAAAATAGTTTTTTTTAATAAAAAAGGAAAATATTTCATATGAATTTAAAGAAAATTCGTTGAGTTCTCTACTGTATTAATATTCATCATTCATCCTGAACTTATTTTTCAAATTTTTCCAAATGATTGTTAATTATCCTTAATAATCCTTAAAAGAAAATATGCTATTACTTTTAATTGTGATCTTTGTTTAATGTAATACTGACTGACTTACCGACCATACAAATTGCTGTCTACAAATTGGTGAAAGCTCGAATCATTTAGGATTTCACTGAAAATTTGTTGCTTATTGATCAAATGAAATACGCTACTTGAGTTTTTTTTTTGTCTCAATTTTAAGGTTACTGTTTTATAAAAAATTACGGTAGTGATATTTATAAAGGAAACAATTAACAATTTATGACAGAAAGTGCAACTACTATGGTAACTATATTTGAATAAATTTATCTAAAATGTGATTATTTTTAGAAATATCGAAATATTTTGAAAGGGTAAATATCTGTAAAGTGTAAAATACATAAAGAAATATTTTTATTATGCAATACGAAATACTGAACAAATGCAACAACCAAAAAATAAACAAAATCGCTGATGAAACACCATCGAATAAATTAAAAAATACAATTTGTTTTTAAATTTTTCATTTTGATAGCAACGAATATTGAATAACGTACAACGTACAACGAATAGAAGTAAACAACAGTGAAAACAAACCCCAAACTGTTTATAAAAAACTTTATAAATTAACAGCAAATTCATCAAAATATATCTGCAAAACTGAATACAAAAACGAAACATTCCTCTCAACAGTTGACCTAATTCCGCTGTGCAACAAAACAGCACAAACAACCACAAAAACTGCTTTCAATCAAAGTCTCCAGCCAACAAATGAACGAAAGAGCAGACAAACGAACGAATGTACGCCAAGAGAGCCTAAAACAGGTTGCAACATCTTCGATTTAGTAGTTGGCTGTTTTGGTTTTTCATGTTGGAATATTTGAAGTTTACATTAATGTCATAAACTCTCAATAAAAAATTTGCTGCTCCGTGGAAAGATTAACACCAAACAAAGTCTTAAGAGCAACTGTGACACATCGACGGAATAGTCTGGAACATCATAGTGGGCATCATAAGCAATATCACTAAACCCCTCCAGCTGGTGGTTGGACAGGTTCGCAAGAGTTATTGTGCATGTTGGAACTTTGCAATTTCAAGAAAACGTGTTCATCATTTTCCTTCTACAATTTGCTGTATCTCAAGCAGTTCAGATCAACAACTAAGAAACGTGCAGCCTCCACATTGTTGTTTAAAACGTTTATCCACAATCCCGTTTGCTGCTTTGGCCAAACTTAGTTGTGGTTTGAAATATTTCTAAGCTGAGAGCGGGGTTTTCCTCAATGGAATTAGGCATTGGGTAGAAAATGTGTTACCGGCATCTGCGAATGCATTAAAAAGCAGGTAAGTAATCGATATATGTGAGAAATTTTAAAAGAAACCGCAATCAAAAGAATAAATTAAATGCATTTCAATAAAAACAGAAGAAGAATGCCATCAAGTGAAATCTATGATAGTGGCAGATTTGATAGTGGCTGATTTCTGAAGATAATTAATGCGCAAACGAAAGGCTTAATAAACAAACTTGATATTATAAAAAAATATTTGCATACATATAATTCTGCGCGGAATAAATGACAATTTTTCAGAAGCCTTTTTTTTAAATATCACAGCACAACACTATTAATGTCCCGTCTATTTCAGATAGAATTTTTAATAACTCAGTTGCGGCGGCCTTCAAATGAAAAATCATTTTTACTTGAAGATGAATGCAGCTTCCGAGATGTCATATCCCAAAGATCGAACAAATATTTACGCCCATTCATGGCTACATCTGCCCATAAGGATACAGAAGTGTAGACAAATTAGTTATAATTAAGTAAGCACTTTATACACTTCATTGTACATTCCACAGCTTTCACTTTGCTAAATCCTTATCTACCATCCTAACCTGTGCAAGGTGGAAGGGCCATGCGAACGTCCTTGAAACTAGAACCACAGCCTTCAAAAAATCAGGCGATACCAAAGCTGCATTTAGGATGTCTTTGCGTTATTGCATTTACTGTCATGTTCCTTACTGCAACGAATGTAAGCAGTCAAAACCCGTATTCAGACTCAGTCCGACAGTCGGACAAAGAGCGTCCACCCTACCTATCTTGACATTAGAATTTCCCATAATAATTATAACGTCCTGACCAGGGTGACGCTTGTACGTTTCTTCTAGGCACAAATATTACAAAATGTGCGTATGTGTCTATATATAAGGTGATTTCATAATCGTAGTTTTTTTAAATCGAATAAAACATTCAAATTTGCATCATATACAGGGTGGCGCAATAGAACGTGCATATTTAAAAAATAGATTAAAAAATAAATACAAAAGGTATGGTTAAAATAAATCTAAGGCATTGTAGAGTAATAAGCCGCAAACGAAAATTATTGAAAACTTTCTTCAGTAATACTGGTGTAATGGCTGCCATTTCACCACGGATATTCTCCTTGAGCTGAACGATGTTTCTTGGATTATTACTCTAGACTTTGTGTTTGAGGTATCCCCACAAAAAAAAGTCAAGAGGCGTCAAATCTGGACTATGTGGGGGCCATGGGATATCACCTCTTTTCGGAATCAGTCTGCCAGGGAACATCTGCTTCACCACCGCCATGGAGTCATTTGATGTGTGACAGGTAGCTCCATCTTGTTGGAACCAAGTTCTGGAATTCACTATTCTTGAACTTTCAATTTCTGGAGCCAAAAATCCGTTCAACATCTCAACATAGCGTGACGTTTTGGCCCCGCGCATTTTCGAAGAAAAAAGGACCAATTATTCCTCTGCCAGAGATTGCTGCCAATACTGTCACTTTAGGACTATGCAATGGTTTCTGGTGTTTGATTTTGGGATTTTCACTGTTCCAGTGACGACAATGACGGTTTACGAACCCATTCATAAGGAAATGAGCCTCGTCAGAGAAAAGGATATTGTCAAAATTGGAAAATTGATTAAGCATTTCATTAGCAAATGCGAGCCTTGCTATGAAGTCAGACTCTTTTAATTCTTGTGTTAATTGCAGCTAATATGAATGCAGTTTAAGATCCAATGTTAAAATTCGTTGCAAACTTCGTCGCGATAATTGTAAGACAGACGATCTCTTGCGAGTCGATTTCCTTGTACTGACTCCATAACTCTCTCAACATTGTCTTCGGTCCTAGATGTTCTTGGGCGACCATTTGCTTGTGGTTTAAATGTTGAACCGGTCTCTTTAAAACGCTTTACCCATATTTTAATTAAATTAGCACTCGGAGCTTCGCTAATTCGCCGTAGTCCATATTCAGCACAATATAGTCGCCTAGTAGCAATATATGAACGAGAGTTCTCGTAAAATGCGCGCACGCAAAATGCGCGACGCTTCCCGTCGAAGTGATTCATAGCGACTAAAACTCCATGAGTCCGCCTGCCAACCCAGCGATGTAGGCGCCCCCCGCCCGCGCTTTTTCTACTACGCAAAAAAAGATGATACAATATGCACGTTCTATTACACCACCCTGTATTTCAAAAAGGCTATATAATACGTGGGGAAACTGAGAAATAAACAGTTTAGGCAGGAAAATGCTTTGTTACAATGTAAACACTTTTTTCTTTGCATTATCTGTTAATTGTTTGCTGACGGAGTTTCAGGCATCTCTGTTACACTGTGTAATATTGGCGGAGCGTTGAAGAAATCGTATTATTTTACACGTTTATTTAGGTATGATTTCATATAGCGGTTGTCTCCCTAAAACTAAAATGGTGATTTGCAGTTACCATTGTCTTTATTTCATCAATATTAACTTCAATAGAAGATGTTGATGGCAGACTAGAGTGAAAGCAAATCTTCCACTATGACCGCTTTTGAATACACTGTATTACTTATGTGCACGTATTTTTAATAGACTTGATTCACCCTAATTCCTCTAGGATAGTTTCAGCGAATCGACACAAGATATTTAATTTACAGTATGTAATTTGAGACTACTTCTTAGAAACATAGTTTTATTCATTGTAGAATCGTAAAACATATCTAACAACTGACATAAAACAAATGACAGATTGCGCTTTAACTGAACGCTCTAAGCTCGTCAGTATCGGGGCCATTTGTGCAAGCTTAGCGGAAAAATAATTTTGGCAATTCCTTTAAGCAGGTCCTTTAAATTATACATTTCTGGTACTTTTTTGCCACAAGTATAGAAAAACATTTTAAAAATGAGATAGGCTGGTTGGAGAGGTTAGTTGTGTGATTTTAATTTGACCATTTGCACAAAACTTTGACCAGAATTTTCTGCTTTCTTGCCCTTTACAGCCCTAAGGTTAACAGATATTCATATTTGTCTGTTTATTTCTGGTCCTGGCATTTCTTAGCGATTAAAGTTATTTCTGCTAAATAAACCAATATTTTGTTGAGTGCAATTTTCTTTTCACAAACAGCCACAAGGTATTACATGGTGTAATTACTTTTTGTTACAAATTTGCTGGAAATTATTGAAAATATTGCAATTTGATATTTATACTCAAGTGAATTCAAGTATTTCTTTGGCTTTAGGTACTTGTAACGTATGATTTTCACGATTTGTTATACTCTTACTGATATTTACGTACATAAATAACGAATGTAAAGTAATGATATATGACTATGTGATATAAATATTCAGATGTTATAGCTGACTATAACAATACTGTTAGTTAGTTAGTTAGTTTATGATATCTATTTCTTGCGAATGGCTAACATATGAACATTCAATATGAATTGTATTGATCAGACAGATGTTTGGTTGGTTAAACGTGAATTTGTAAATGCCATACATTTCCATACAATGGCCATGACTAACATAAAAATTAAATGCAAATATAAAAACTAAAGCACAATAATGTGGAGGAAATAATTCGCTTTACAGATTTGCTATTAATTTTTTTATATATTAGTTTCCTACAATTTTGGGGGAATAAAAAACATTTCCCCCATTGCAATGATCAATTGTTTGTGTGTGAGATTTGTAATGCAATATATTTCAGAGGAAAAAGTCAACATACAGTCATTATTAACAATTAATAAATGTCAATTTATCAAAGCATCTTAATATTTCAAAATAATCACAAGCCAGAGAGTTTTACTTTTTTCAAAGGTGGATTTAAGAAACACCAATATTTTCCCCATTTCCTACCATAAATGCCACTTGATATAGTGCTTCAGAGTCTACTTCGTTTAATGGTTAACGTGCACACAAATTCACATAAATCCATAATATTATGAAATTTTTAAAATATTTCAAGCAGATCAATTACAGTTTGCTAACGTGCAATTTTTCATAATCATAATCATTTAGTTTGGTGTGCCAAAACTTTCTGTGTGTAGAAAAATATTACTGTGGCGTTCGCAAATAGAAATTGCAAACCATATCAATAATTTCCCAAGCCTTTCTTTCTGATTTATGAGTGATTACAACATGTTTTCGCATGTTTATAGGTTTTAGAAATTTATGAAATATTTGTAACAACTTTGTTTACTTTACGGCAATTTAAAATGTTTTTTTTTTTTGTTGCGTGTTGTGGAGATTTTAGTAAATTACAATTAAAAAGTTTAGCAATAAAATTACCAAATAATGAATTATTTTTGCACGTTTGTAACGAGTTGCTGATTATTTCATGTAGTTATACCAAACTGTATAATTTGAATTTGTTAATAATTGACCTCTTTTATTTTGCACTAAAGTTTAGGAGCTTAATTACATTTATTTCACTGGATTGATCGAAAACAAGCTGGGGGGAAAAAATTAAAAAAATTAATTTATGCAACTGATCGACGGCAAGACACATTCTGAAAGGTCTATATTCTGACAAATAGATACCGATCCCTGGCCAATAAAACGTAGAAGAATTGTTATTAATTTCATTCGTAAAGTATTCAAAGCAGACCCATTCCAAAATAATACACAGCTAGCGTCGAGATCGCATGAAGACTCTGGTACCCTATGTTGAACGCAGTTAATTCTTCCTTCCCAAGAATTGAAAAATGAATTGTGTAAAGTAAATTAAAGTATGAATTTGAAATTGAATTGAAAAATGAATTTCATAAAGTAAAGTAAAATTACGAAGTCTAAAATTATGAATTAAACTGAATTTTTGAATTAAATTGATTTTAATTAAATTGCCCTGAATTGTAAATATTGTAAATTGTAAAAATGAACTATTTATTTGCCTGTGTAAGGGCCCCTTTAAACAACCATGTTAACATAAAAACCCCTATTTTGTTACGCCCATATGGCAACCCAGCGGGGAACGGAGGTCTCTTGGTTGAAATCAGCGGGATACTTTCTCTCTTTCAACCGCCAGCCGCCAACCAGACCACTTCGCCAGCCGCCCTCAACATACGAATAAAACCTGCAATAATGTAAGTTAACCGTTATCTTTCCCTCATCTTCATTACGAACCTCCCGGAACCTAAGTTCCAAAGTAAATCTTCAGACCAAATCTGACAGATTAATACACTACCATTGCATCTCGCAATTGCATTTTACACCCTGTACAGAATGCGTGGAAAAAGAAATTGAGACTTATGGAATTCATTGAGGATTTTTTTCGTTTTGAGAAATGCAGATATTGCATTTATATAGCCATCGGAAAGTGTAATAGTAGTAGTTCATGTCTAAGTTAGGTCTTAGTATATAATTCGTGCCGAATATGGAGTCCTCGAATATTCACTTCAATTGTGTAATTTAAATGTAAGCTAACAAAAATATCGAACAGTTAATTTTGCTACGTTTGCAATCTTCTTGAATTCTGCTCTGAAGCTATTCATAAAGATCTTGATTTTCTGGTCTCTATATTAGTATCATTGAGATCATTGAGCGCATTGAATTGTGTTAACATCTAATTAAACATAAGCATTCCTTTATGATGTATATTCAAAACTAAATTTCAAAGAATTATTATTGATTTTAAGATTTCTAAAACGCTTCAGTATTATTTCTTTTGGATTCGAATTAAGAGAAAACGTAAAGAACTTTCCAGAAATTTCAGCAAGGACTATAAAAAATACATTTAGAAAAATTTTGTTTTGTTTTAGTAATCTGTCATAACCTTAATTATAGTCAATAAATTTAAAATTACAAAAAATAACATTAGAAATATATTTAAAGTTCATGACATCTCGAAATCGTTAAGCCCTTGTAGGGAAATTGTTATCGGAATTATCAAATTATGAACTTGAATCTTTGTTATGTCTGTATATGACACCTGAGTTGTACGCATGATGCATTAAATCTACTAAACATTTAATTGCGGCAGCTCCACTTTTAACTGGCATCACAAATTCCCGGGAATTCCCGCATGAATTTTCCGGAACTGTGGAAGAGAAAGAATGTCGGGAGTCTCAGCAAAAGTCCCATCGAGGATTCTCGATGAATAATTCTAAATTTTTCCTACAGGAATATGAATAAAATTCTTAGTATCTAACAAGTGTACGAGGGCATCACCAACGAATTGATGATATGTTGTAATGGGTTATATTTTGATTCCCTCTATATAAAGGGTGATTTTTTAATCGTACTTGTTTTAAAATCGAATAAAACACTAAAATTTGCATCATATTTTAAAATTTTTTATTGGAATCGATAAATTTTTCTTTGTCATTTAATTTTTAAAGATAATTTCATGTAAATGTTGTCCGCGGTTCTGTCTCAAAATGTCCATTCGGAAAGTTCAAATTTTCGTCACTTTTTCGAGCATTTCGACCTGTATTCCACGAATAACGCGTGTTAGGTTATCTTGTAAGGCTTCAATAGTGTTCGGCTTGCTCAAATAGATTAACAACTTGACATAACTCGAGTATTTACAACCGTATCTGCTTAGAGTACGACAGAGGTTGAGCTAATTGGCTGAAATTTGACGTAGTCATAAGCATGATAAATTCCAAACTGGTCAAAATCGGAGCAATTGGAAATTTCTTTTTTAATACAAAATCTCAACCCACCTCAAAAAAGATAATATTTTTTAATTTTTTGTTTCGACCTCATCCGCGACTATAATAAATCCGTACAAATGTATATAAATTGGAATAGTTAACAGAGTTAAATAATTTTGAAATAAATGGTAAAAGTATTAGAAAATTTTTGAACAAAAACGATTTTTCAAAGATAAGTTTTGTAATTTTATGGGCAAGTTTTTGCTCGCTTATGGCACCTAAAGAAAGACAAGTTTTGTCATTTTACAGGCAAATTTTTGCCTTATTGGGGCACCTAAGGTCTACAATATCGCGGATGTTGAGGGCGTGTCAAAATGTTGTATTCTCATGCATTGCTAATGAACTTTGTCTATTTTACCAGTGGTAATTTGAATTTTTCACTATTTTTCAACTACCTAAAAAAAGATATATATAATTTATGATGGTTATTTCACGTATATAAAAAATATCACAGACATGGCATTTAATTAGTGCGTAAATTGTAAAAGAAATGGAAAAAAATTGAAAAACACTAATTTTTCTAGTTCCCGTCTGGGCAAGCCATTTCCTACTAAACTGATTTTTCTTACGTTCGGACTTAATGTCGTGCAAATTTTCAGCCTCCTAGTTCAAGTGACTCGTCCTCCAGCGCAATGTCAATATATTTGCCGCTGAAAGGAATGTGGGAAATACGGGAGGACGGGTGATCAACTAGAGCTAAAACGATAAAATTAAAAAACAAAATCTGAAAAATTATAATTTTTCCATAGATATGCAATCCATTTCCAACTTCATCGATTGTGCCTATTTTCAAACTTAATCTGCTGATAAATTTTTTGTAAACCTTTTTAGTCTCCTAATATAAACGGTTCGTCCTCCATCGCGCTTTCATCAACCTACCAATTGGATGGAACCTCAGAATTACGGATAAATGTACGGATGGACGAGTGGACATCAGTAAAGCCGCAGATATTTCTACGGCCCTCACTATCGCATATTCTCCATGGGGTCTCAGATGAGAATTTCTCATTGTTACAAGCAGAATGACAAACTTTGTATGTATTCTAATATCTGATCTGAAGGATCAAGTATGTTATTAAACGAAAAGCCAAACCAAACCAAAAGATAACTTAGGAAGAATATGTTTCTGTTATAGAATATGTTTCTTAAATATTAAAGAAATGAGAATAGAAGGGGGTCTTCTTCAACTTACATAATAAGATAAAAGATATCTGCTTACCAAATAAAAATAATTTGACTTCAAGAGATATTTTTCTTTGTGCTAAAGGAAGTCTTGATTTTGAAATAAGTTTTTACTTAACAGAAATGTTTCTACGAAGGTTTATTGAGTTATAATGCCATGAAGATGCCTTCCTTACCAAAATATGTTTAATTAAAAATATTTCTACATATTGACATCTTTGCCACTTTTTTAGGCTTTGTAGCAGTTGGGCAGTCAAAAAACTAGCCTACCTGGCGTACAAATGGTGTCTGTAGTTTGGAAAAAAAAATATTTTGGTGAAAAGTGGCAACCTTATAAAACATATGTTTTAAAATTGAAGGCGCCATGTTGTTTAGTTTTCTCGTCTTTTTTTAAGGCAACAAAAGTAAACGATCTCGATGAGTTTGTAAACATGGAAAAAATTGGTCACAGTTATGCAAATTTAAATATTCCATTTGAAAGGTATCAGTCCAACCAATAATACAACTGAGCTCTGGAGCAGTCTGCTCATTCATTCACGACTGTAAAATATTGGGTAGCATGGGTTAAACGGGGTCGCACGAGCTGCCAAGATAAACACCGTAGTGGTCGATCAATTGAGGTGCCCAAGCCAGACACGTTTAAGAAAATGCACAAAATGGTATTGGACGACCGTCGGCTTACGGTGCGTCAGCTAGCTGAATGGATAGGCATTTCAAAAAGCGCTATACATCGTATATCGGCCGAAGATTTAAAGATGAGAAAGCTCCGCGCTAGGTGGATGCTGCACTTGCTTTCAATAGAGCAGGCAAGGTCATGGCGTCTATTTTTTGGGATGCGCATGGAAATATTTTTATTGATTATCTTCATAAAGAAAAAACCATCAACGGCAAATATTATGCTAATTTATTGCAGCGTTTAGGTGATGCAATTATGGAAAAAGACCGCATTTGTCGAAAGATAAAGTGTTGTTTCATCACGACAATGCTCCAGTTCACACATTCACTATTACGGTGGCCAACATTAATGCATTACAGTTCGAAATGCTTCATCACGCAACTTATTTGCCAGATTTAGCTCCTTGGAACTATTTTCTATTATCAAACTTGAAAAACTGGCTCGGTGGTAAAAGATTTGCCAACAATGAAGAGGCGGAGTCTGCGGTTGATAGCTACTTTAATAAGTTTGACAGTTCTTACTATAAACAAGGTATAGAAGCTATTGAAAATCGCTGAAGAAAGTGTATCGAGCTAAAAGAATATTATGTTGAAATAAAAAGAAAATTTGCGCCAACTTTTTTGTGCCTTTTTTTGTTAGGCCAGCTAGTTTTGGGACCGCTCTTTTGTATTCAGAGCATTAATTTCATTATTTGTTTTATATTTACTAAAATTCCTGGTTATCAAGCCTCCCAAAGCATGATGAATGAATTCCAAAAATTTAAAACATCTCGACCTTTTGAAAAAGCAAACATTAAACATTTGTTTACTTCACATTTGTTCCACGCTTATGCACTTGGTTCCACTTGGTGGGTAGGGAAATCATGTCTTCATATCCACTAGCGGATGATTTCATAGAAAATTACATCTAAGAAATTATATAAAATTATATTTGTTATGTTTCAGCTGTGCTCAAACAAACAATAGTTAAAAATAATTTAAAGTGAGGAAGACATTATAGTTGCCAAAAGGCATAACTCTTGTTGGAAGTTCAATAAACTTTGAATTTGAAAAACTACTGAGAATATTCGAAAGTTCAAAAGTAAAAATTACCAATTTAATCAAACTAACGAATTCAAAGCACTTTTATCTATATAAAAGAAAAATTAGCTCGCGTCCGATAGACAGATGATGTTTAACAACAGTAGCAGCTTATGTAAAACGTGTACTAGCACAACGTTTCAACAAGCGTTGGCAAACTACTCTAAATGAGTTCTTTGTCATAACATAATACTCGTGTTTAGTACCATTCGGTAATAGTGAGTTGTCTCTAATTAATCAGAATGTAGCTTCACAAATTGAAGTTTCTTAAGAAAACAGAAATAGACGGGCGCATAGCTGAGCAGGTGCAATATCGTAGTCGATCAATACAGAGTATAAAATACTCTACACCGACGGAATGCAAACATTACTATTAAAAACATTGGTTCATAGGAACTGTATCACATTTACTAGACACAAGAGTAAAGTATGAAATAATTCCGCCGAAAAGAACGGCCTGTGGAAGTGATACAGCCAAGACTGAGGGTTTCATTTCTATAATAAAATATGGGCCTATATAGTTCAACTTTCTTTCTTGGGCCTATATAGTTCAACTTTCTTTCTTTCTGTAAAGAAAGTTGTAGTTTTTAGAGCGATAAAAATAAGCTTCTTCGGCACATTAGTATGTAAAATTAGTATGGTAGTAAAAATGGTGGATCGATGTGATTCATTTTTAACAAAGATAGCAAAGGATCTTGAGCGCATTAAAAAAGTCCACGAAGGTTTAACGTGAGTCTCGCCGTGGAGGTCTTACCCACGGTGTGCGACACACTGGGCATATTACAATGCGATTGCCAAAGCCCCCCTGGGATAGCCAAGTAAAACTTAGGGAAAGGGGAACTCTAGAAAAAGGGGCTGACAATTTTGGTACTACCGCAATTGTCAACCCTTTCTTCGCAATCCATTTAATCATATTATAACTAAAAATTTGGATTTTTGCAAGTGATAAACCCAAGCTGGGACAACCAAATTTTATTAAGGCCATAAACAAAATATTAGCCGATATTGCCCATTTTCAATAGGTCTAAATAGGTCAACTCAAATGTTTGGAGTACAAACAAATATCGTTTTTTTCCAAAAAAAAGTCTTTTGTTTTTGAAAACATTTTGCATGATGTATTATTATGTGCTGACACAGCTTTTCCACAACTCTCGGGCAGTAAATGAATATTGATAGAAAGTTACATGTTTTGAGAAGTCCAGGAATCGACCAATATTTGGTTTTGGACAGCCCATGTGCCATCAATCGTAACAAGTGTTAATTGGAAAAGGCAATATCTGGTGAATACTTCTCAATTGAGAGTTTCTAGATAGGTTTTAAGTGGCACCGCAACATGTGTTGGGCCGTTTTTATCAATGGATTTAGATAAGCAAGCAACTTATAGTTATACACCTGCAAAATAATAATATTAGTTTATATTTTGTTCAGATCAAAGTTATACTCAACATCTATTCTAATTAACCGAAAAGATAACTGTATTCTGGTACCGAAATTTAACAAAAATGTTGATTCTGATTTTTATATCTGAAACGAAAATGTGAACACTTTTAATTCTGATTCAGGAAATAGACGTTTTGTGTGTCAACGAGTTTCGTTTCACTTGGAAATTTCCGTCCTACAAAGCATACAAACTATACAATTTAAAGCGAATATTTCTGAGAGGTTGGTAGAGTCAACTCAGATAATAAATTACAGAAAATATTTCTAATTTTCGCAATTTAGCGTCATGTCTTGTTTCTTCTAGGAAAAAAAAAACTATATAAGATTTCAGTTCTGTTTCATGTTGAATAACGAGACTACATAAAACAAAACTTACATTTTGGTAGAGAAATTGAATCAATGTACTTATTTTCTGCCGTGTGAATATTTCGAGTAAAACTAAGAAACGAATTTCTAATGTAAATCTAAATAAAATTACAATATCAGAAAGAACTGGGCCTTCGTGAAAGAAACTGGTTTAGAGAACAGTTTATGCTTATTATATGACTGTCAATTTATGTCACTCTACTGGAGGCCAATTTGTCAGACGAAATTTCTCTATCTTGCGGTTCTTGCTGGATTCGTGTGCTTCCATTACAGTCTGAAGAGTTGGCTTATCAGTCAGCGAAAAGTGGCCAACCATCTCGACTGACAACATATCCCCCTCATCCTATTAAAATTAAAATGTCTCGCGACTATATCGTAGCCTCTATAAATACTTTACATTCAAGTAGCGGTACTTCATCAGAAAATAAAAAAAGTTGATAATCGTTGAAAAGTTCTCAATTGCCTGGCTTACGAAGTCAAGCCTCCGACTGACATCCTGGGGCTTTAGTTCTTACAACTTCAGGTCACTGTGCAAAATGCAGTGTAATGATGACCTGTGAACATTGGAAAGACTTATGTGATTCCGAATTGAAATGTTCGGGTCGTCGTGAGCAGACTGATTAATGCTCTCCTCGATTTCAGCTATTCTTAATGATAGGATTTCTATCTCAAACTTTTTGACTTCAAGAATGCTTTTCGTACATATGATTTAAGTAGCGAAACTTCGAATATTACAGATTCGTCTGCGCGCTGCATTTGTCGAATCAATGTTTTTCTAAAATTCTCACACGCACAAGGTGATGGCCACTTTCGAGAATCGTTCCATAACAACTGAATCTCCTAAAATCAGGCTAACGATTGACATACACTCAGTTCGCCTCGGATTTATTGCGTTTTGTGATATCTTGAGTGACCATCTTGCTCTGCAGGTGAATACTTCGAGTAGTCGAGCAAAATGCTCTCAAATTGAAATTCGGCACCCTCATTAAATTGTACGTCCCTTTCAATCCGTCTAAAAATTGAATGTTTTTAAGTTTACTGAATATGAAAAGCTTCCCAGATACCATTCATCGAATGTAAGACAATTCTTAATACTTTATAAAACAAGGTTTTCAATATTTTCTTGAATACGAAACTGAAAAAAAATAAATTTTCACATTCTATGAACAAATTATTTTCTGGGAATAAAATATACAATTTTTTTGAAGTGCGAATATTTGTTCGCATTGTTAAACTTAAGTTAGTGTTGTTCGTCAACACTCCAAATAAAGTGATTTTTCTTTAAACTAACTTAACTTAAATACAAAAATAGTTTAATTTCACCAAATTACAGATCAAATATTTGCAATCACCACCATCCTCCCAAACCCACTACTATCGTGTCTATTTTACACAAGCAAATATTTAACTTTTTTTACCACGGATTTTTTCTTTTATTTTGTTAGGAAATATTTGTTTTGGCTACAATGCAAATAGTATTTCAAAATTGGGTCACAACTCGCGGCGGAGTAATTTAGAGCCATGTGAAATACTTTAAAGATACAAACAAAAAAACAACCTCAAAACATTGCCAACGAATGACGCTGAGCTGTAGACCAGATCGACTAAATAAACAAGTTTATTCAACTCTAGTCCAGTACGAGACACCACTGTCACGCACGGCGGCAGGCATCCAACTGTGGCGCAGTTTGAAGAGTCACTTTGAGGAAGGCATGAATAGCGGCGGCGTGCAGTTCAATCGAACTTTTATGGCAATACTTTATGAAAATGCACTATACAGGGTGGCATAAATGTAATCTCCCTATCGCTATTGGAAGATGTTTTTACCATTGCCGGGGACGTCAACTGCCATCGTGTCGGTTATTAATTGTAAATAGCATTGACGAGAAGAGCACTCCAACATGTCGTGGAGCATTATAATCATCAAGAAGGATTGTGTCTGTTGTGGCCCAAAAGTCATCACCCCATTTTCTAATGCTATAAATTTTTATGTAAATGAGAGCTAAAACAAAATTTAAGTTTCGAACACTGGCATACTTCCTATGCATTGACTTAACACCTCTATACCGAACTTTATAAACTGGACTTTAATTTTTGTATTAGTGCAATCCTAAGGGAGCTCCCAGAAGGGGCTTGACAAATAGCCTGGTTATTATCAAATATTGCTTGGAAATATCGCACAGTAAAAGGAGCGAAATTATAACTTATTGAAGATTTTTTCTTTGGGAAAAATGCGCAAGTACTAAAGTCTGCTAAATTGATCAATTTGTGCAGAAAACGCCAGTGGAGGTCAGGCAATTCAGTCTACTTTAATTTTAAGGCCCAAGCGTATGAAATACTTCATTGGTGCAAAATTTTATAGAATTTAGTGAAATTGAATAAAATACTTAAATGTGTGAGAATAAATGATCTATAAGATTTCAGTGATTTAAGATTACACTGCAGAAAATATTAAACTTCATTAACTGGGTCATTTAATATGGAATATACCCGTAAAAAAGAATTTAAGTTTCACCGATATTTATGATAGTTATTTTTTACACCTTCACCCGAATAATTGGAGGTATATATCATTTGTTAGGGTGGAAGAAAGCATCTAAAGTACCATGTATCTTTAGATCGAATACATTTCATGACTTCTTTAATCTATCTTTAATTGAGTCACTACCGCCTATCTGGCTGGCCGGTTGGGTAACTGTAAATGATTACCGCCTCAATAGAAAGCTTCATGTTTTGAGACGTCCACGTATTGATCAATTTTTCATTTCGGACAGGCCATGTGCCATCAATCGTAGCAAGTGATAATTGGAAAAGGCAATCTCTGGTGAATATGACGGGTGGGATTGAACTTCCTAATGGAGAATTTCTAGATGGGTTTAAGCTCACCGCAACATGTGGACGAGCATTATCATGCTATACAAGGAAGCATCTAAGGTACTGTGGTACTTTTGACCAAATGTGTTTCATGACTTATTTAATCTATTGCTGTAACTCCTAACTCGCAAACAGCAGCGACTTCAATTTATAATGGTTGGTTTGCTGCATAATTTTTGGTAAAATCTAAAAAATGTTTGGTTTTTTTTGTACCTCCCACACAAATGATCAATTTAATCCATATATTTTTCTATTTTTCTATTTTCTTCTTTCTCTTTCTATTTTCTTCTACCCTTTTCCATTGAATCCTGTCAAATTTGGTACGCGTTAAAGATTTGCTAAAAAGATGTTAAAAATGAGTCATGTCCGATTTTTCGAAATTTAATTTTATCCCTGTAACCACTACATTTTTTTCATCGTTTTTCTCTATACTTTTTGTTAAAATTTGGGAAAATCGATCGGCTCATAGTAACCTTTCTGGTACTTCTTAGGTTTCTAGTGGTCGACTGTGGAGCGATGGTTGGCACATGCTACTATCGTTCACATGATCCTGGGTTCAATCCCGCACACAGTCACCTATCATTATTTGAGCGGCAGTCACCTCGATGTGTTTGGTGAACGCTTCGAGTTGTCGAGAAATCAACCAGTCTTGTAAATTTTTATCAAACTGTGACGTTCGGGATCGTCGTTAAACTGTTGGTTCCTCTTTGAGTGAGTCTAAAAATAGAATGTGCGTAAGTTCGTTGTGTGAGAAGCTCTCCCATGTCTCATTCATGGGACGCAAAGGAATTTGATTTTTTGTTATTAAGTTCATATCATTTATCATCAGTTAAACTATTATAAAGACAGTAAAATTTAGTGCATATTAAGGATCTGCTAAGGTTGTGTCAGAGAATGAATGAATAAAATGAACTGCATTTCACGGTCCTTCAGATACTTCCCATGCAATTTGACCGATTTTTCAAGTAGCGTACATTTTTGTTCATTATAGTATCTGACAAAATTTGAGAGAATTCTACTTGGTCGACACGCCCCTCTGGTATCTCCCATACAAATGATCAATTTAGCTCATATATTGTTAGCTTCATATCTTTCAAGCAATTATGTTGAACTCAAACCAATTTTCCACACGTCTTGCGTGTAATAAACTTAGTTCTGAGAAAAAAAAAATTGTACTTCTCATATAGAATGAATGAATTTTCTCGCTGTAAACCTTCATGTGTAGGCTACAGTAGCTTAAATTTTGATTAAGAACGTTTAATTTAATGCTTGGTAAAATGAGAAAAAATCGATTGTATAATCCGGTTCCCACACAAATTACCTAATTTAATTCATATACTCTAGGATTCATGTTCTTTATTCGACTGTACTAAATACAGTGTTGTGCATTAGTTCAGAGGATTTCTTAAAAAGAACGCAACGATTGACTCTTCTGACACTCCAAATTCTTTTGCAACAGTATCAGAGGACGTTGGGTGAATGTATATATGTAAGCCAGTTCGCTTGGCTGAAATTTCTATACTGGTTACCATATGAAGTAATGCAAACTTTTATCAAAGGTGAAAATACAAAACTAACCAATGTTCTCCAAATTTCTACTGTTAAATCGGAAAATTGACATTGGACAAGCAACCTTTAAAATTGCATTATAGAGCATTTTTCATAGCTTTTCTCAAGATTTCAGACGATACTTTTGCCATGTCTTCGTCAGTGTCCTCTTTTAGAGCTGCCAAGGTCTGTGGTTTGTTTACATAATCTTGAGAAAGAAGTCTGTACTTTCCACATTGACCATAATGTGATTACTTTTGGTAATTAATTTTATGCCACTCTGTACCCTGGAATTTTTAGGTTTTCCCATAGTTTTTTCCCTTGATTTTATTTGTTTACTTTTTGCCCAGGCAAACAATGGATTTCTTTACATGCATTCACATTAACATGGCTATAAATGTCATTACTTATTTTCGTCTGCAAGAAAATAAACCAAATGTTGCAACATCTTTTTCTCTTTGGCAAATTTTCATTAAATTTGTGGTGGATGTAATAAAAAAATGATGCCGCAATCAATATAGGCGTCTTTTTGTTGTTGCGAAAGTGCTAGATAATTGCAATTTACGTTTGAATGGTAAATTATGCTGCAATCCAGGCAAGCAAAGCGCATTGCATGATGTTATGTCAAAAAATTTTTTACTTATCCAAAGGATATGCAATTGACTAATTATGATCACTGTTTTCCGAAACATAATTTTAAGTAAATCTAGTTTTATAAATTCAGATTCACATGAACTCCTTGAATGTAATAACAAAGCCATTACTTATCAAAGGAAATGGCGACTATAAAAGGAATTATGATTTACTACGCGAGGCACTTGAAAGCGAACTCCAATAAGTTCGGCCCTCTGAGCTTCTTCACCAATTCTTTGTACCAAGATTTGATAATGTTTTAGAAATCAAAAATCTTTTGGTCGCACTCTTTTACATCGCCCATAAAGTTTATTGCCAAAGAATGTTCCTACTGAAGCGTGTTGAATCATCCACACATGGTTAACTAGAGAAAGTAGTCGCTTCACTACTAGAAAACTAAAGTTGTCAATGTTCAGACGCCTCCTAAACGGGTATAGGCTTTGCCCGTCGAAACAAATAATTTTAATTTGTCATCGATTACTTTCAAATCCACTGCTAGTGACCCTTTCGCAATGTTTGAGATAGCTGCAGTAACATCTCGTAGTTTTCAAGCAATGATGCCAATATCATCGGCATACGGAAATTCACTGTGACTCTACTCATTAGCATCTTCACGATAATGTCAAAAATATAGCATTTATTAATGGGTTTTCTATTACGAAATTCTTCTTTATTTGAAAGGTTCATGTATGGCATTATGTGTGGAATATGAAATATAGGGTGACAAAATTCAAACAACTTTTTGTTAATCAATGTATTTCATATAAATTTTTTTTTTTTTTTTTTTTTTTGTTTGATTTTGAAGATGATAGACCGTAAATGACGTAAATGATAAATGAATCTATGCTCATTCATGAATCTATGCATATGCGACAACTGATCAGCAAATTATTCATTGAGGCCTGAAGGGTTGAAGTCCGAATCGCCTCAATTATTGTTTAAATCTTCAAATATTCGTATAGCACTTTTTGAAATGCTTCTCATTTCAGCTAGCTCACGCACCTTCAGAAGACGGTCATCCAATACCAGTTTGTAGATTTTCTTAACCGTGTTTTGGCACTTCAATTGGTCGACAACAACGGTGTTTGTCCTGACACCTCATAAGGCCTCGTTTAAACTCTGCTACCCAATATTTTACAGGCGTAAACGAAGGAGCAGACTCCCCCAGAGCAGAATGTAGCTCAGCTTTATTATTGGTTAGACTGCGACCTTTCAAATGGAAATATTGAATTCCATAACCATGACCAATTTTGTCCATGTTTACAAATTCACAGAGATCGTTTAGTTTTGATGGCTCAAATAAAAATACTAAACAACGAGACGCCTTGAAACTTAAACATATGTTTTATAAGAATATCACCTTCCACCAAGTAGATTATGTTGAAAAATAAAGAAACATTTTCCTAGCTTTTTTGTGTCTTCCCTGTTAGGTTGGCTAGTTTTGGGACCGCTTCGAATTCTAAGATTCATATCTATTATTCGGTTTGGAATAAGCTCTGTCAAATTTCGTACATATTAAACTTTGTAATTAATTAACTTTTAATGGATAACATTGTAATTTTTTTAAACTATTGGCACCATCTATACGTCAGGTCGGATAGTTTTGAGACCCAACGTCCAAATAATTTGATTTCTTATTTTCGCACATAGCTCTGATTTCGATGAAACTTTTATTTCATTATAATGCTTGAACCTTGCCATTATGTATGAAATACAACGTCATTTAAATGACCGCCTCTGGATTGATTGCAGCAATGGATCTTTTTGAGGTTCCCCCAGCGTCATTTTCAAAAAAATGGCTTTTCTGCAATCACTTCTGGGTTCTCTGAGCCCAATAAGAAAATTTTGTTCGATTGAACAACTTAGTAAGTTTTAACTATATTTACGCGTTCTTCGGTTTTTAAACGATTTATATTCGTAAATGACAAGCCTTTCTCTAACTAAATAACACTTCAGATGACAGGTATTTACCAGCAGACATCGTTGCCAGACCGGCGGTTTTGATAACCCGATAACCCTATAGATTGGCAACATAAGCAAATCCACTGCCCAATTGCCCCTTTCTGTTACTTCCCTTAAAAGCATTAGTGTAAGTTATTTACCTAAGTTCTTCTTTTACAAAAGATCCGTAAAATTCTTAGTTAACCTAAAAGAAATTTAATTATTCTAAAAGCTATCTGCCCTCCAATATTGTTATCTACCTTCCTACCTTTTTAATTAATCACAATGTTTACAGGTATTACCAATTTGGTAATAAACCAAACAACAATCCCACAATAATTGGCGGGTAAACGAAGGTTACAGCAGGTCTTTGAACGTAAATGCTTCAACAGCAATGTTTCTGATGGGTGGGTCTGTCACGTAAGTGGCTCTTAAGGTGAATCTTTTGCGTTGGCTCTCATATGCTTGGGCCAGTTATTTGACTGGGTTTTTAATCAGTGCCCACATTTTACTTTTACTTTCGTTCTTTTTCTTTAAAACATTTTCATTTTGTCTTTACATAGTTTCGGTTTCTTTCTCTGACTCATTTTAGCGAATTTGTTTTCGCACTCGTTTCATTCAAGGTCGCTCATCATCATTTGGTCATCATAACCGCTATCGTTATCGTTGATGGTTGAAAAGGCTTGTTAAACGGCCAGTAACTCATGTTGTTGTGTAAAATATTAAGGTAGGAAACACCCAAAACTTATTTGAAATTGGCTATGGCAGAACTGGGGTTTTCTTGACGTGTCTTGAGGAGGACGTGCAGGAGGAGGCTTTACTTACTTTTTCGTTTGAAAAATTGGCTATGGCAAAACTGGGGTTTCCTTGACGTGTCTAGAGGAGGACGTGCAGGAGGAGGCTTTACTTACTTTTTCGTTAGACAAAATTAAAAAATTTAAAAAGCCGACGCACATCACGTCATGTCCACAATGATGTCATACACGATTTGATTATAGGAATGTATTAAGAGCGAAACAGATCAAAAGGGGTGGTAAAATTTTAAAATCTTTGTGGAGTTCCAATAAACTAAATCTTTTTAAACGGGAATTTATTACATTATTTAGAATGTTTCACATATTTCCGCCTACATATGAAAGTGTAATGGGGTTAATATGAAGCAAGCCATTAACAAAACGTAACGCGGTATCTGCCAAATAATGGAGATATTAAAGTTTCCAAAATTATAAATGTAAACAAGCTATCTTCTACCCACTACAACAGGCGGAAGAGCATACTAAGTTTGCTAGAAAAGCTCATTTGAGACCGTATAAAGTACACATTCTGTCAATAAATAGTGTCAATTGGTAAATAAAGCACAAAATATTTAATACCCATCCAAATTCATAGTATCGCCTTCAAAGTAGCCCCCTCTCGAAATAACTCACTTATGCCAATGAATAATATAAACCAATAATAGTAATCCAATCATCAACTCATTTTGCAAAAGAACTTTTCACAAAAGACTTTTTCGATTGCTTCGAATCAGGTAAATACAATGGTTGTTCGGTGATATTTGTTGAGTGTGTGGCCACTGTCTCTTTCATGGTGGTAGGTCCATGAGTTCTATTTTCAATGATTTTTCACGAACTTGTTCTCTCAAATGCCGCACAATACACAAGTAGTATTCTTTATTTACCGTATGACCTTCTGATAAGAATTCAGAGTGCACCACATCGCGATAATGAAAGAAAACAGTCAAGACTACCTTGATTTTTAATAGACTTTAATGTGTTTTTTTTTTGCAGTTTTCACTGGTTTGTATGTCAAACTTGTAAATTTATTTCTCGTCATAAATTATTATGAGTTTTATGAATATGGGGTGTAGAAAGTCTTCAGCGATATTTAAGCGATTGCATTTTTGAAGAACTGGAACGGCTACACGTTTCATACGGAAACAATCGTATAAAATGGTATGAATTGCATCGTCAGACACAGAAAGCTTTCTCCCTCAAACTTTAATGACGATTTTCAATCACCTTTTTCTTCACTTTATCGATGTTGATGTTATTGAAGACATGGATGACCGACTAGACTTAAAAAAATCTTCCAACACATCACGACTATTTTTAAATTCACTGTACCACTCACATGTACTTATTTTTGGTAAAGTCGATTTATCGTAAGCCATCTGCAATACTTTCAGGTACACGACATTCCACTTGAAATATAAAACTTTGCTCTTTGTTCGATATCTTTATGCATTGCAAAAATTGTAAAACACATATGAGATGAACTAACGAAATCAAGCACCGTAATTAAATTCAACGGCAGATTGCGCCCAAGCTCCGCGTCATTATAAAAGACAGTTGTGCGAGCTTAGTTGTACAAGTATTAATGTAAACCCCTTTAAACGGTATTTTTAAATCATCAGTTCTCGGGATTATTTATTTTTTTTAGCAAAATCTATTTTGTTCCAGATATAGCAGTTTATATATTTATTCAATTTTTTTTTTTTTGGAGTTAGAAGGCAACTCTATATTGATCTAAACATTTCCGCCCATCCTTCCACGAGCCTGTTGAAAGCACGTAATTTGTAATGTGGTCCAAATGTTTGTCATATTCATAGCCATGTTAAATTCAAAGTTAAACAAAATCGGTCTAGTAGGAAAAAACTAGTCCATACAAGAACCGAATCCATTTTAAAATGGGTATTTTTTGAGCTGTTTTCTAGGGTTTTCTACTGTGTAGATACTAGATTGAAACGTTCCAGCTCCAGCTGGAAACATTGAAAAAACGTGCTAAGTCGATATATAATAAGAAAGCGGTCCCAAAACTAGCCTATCAATAGTTTGAAAAAAATTATTTTGCTAAAAAGTGGCAATTTTATAAAACATATGTTTTTAGTTTGACATTGCTTAGTAGTTTTATTTGAGCCACCAAACCTAAACGATCTCAGTGAATTTGTAAACATGGACACAATTGGCCGCCATTATGTAATTCAATATTTTCATTTGGAAGGTCACAGTCCAACCAATATTAGAGCCGAGCTAGATTCTACTCTGGGGGAGTCTGGTCCTTTATTTACGACTATAAAATTTTGGGTAGCAAAGTTTAAACGAGGCCTTATGAGGTCAGGACAAACACCGTAATGGTCGACCAATTGAGGTGTCCACGCCAAACACGGTTAAAAAAATCCACAAAATGGTGTTGAATGATCGTCTGCTGAAGGTGCGTGAACTACCTGAAATAATAGACATTTTAAAAAGTGTTATACGTCGTATGTCGACCGAAGATTTGAAGACGAGAAGGCTGTGCACGCTTGCTTTCTATAGAGCAAAAACAGCACCATGAAGTGTTTGACGATGTTTTACCGCAATAAAATCGAATTTTTTAGTCGATTTATAACCATGGATGAGACATGGGTCTACCACGTCACACCTGAGACAAAGGAACTGCCAAAGCAGTGCATTGGAATAGGTCGGCTAATTTTGGGACCGCCCTCGTATATGATAAGAGGACATTTGTGGCTAGCAAACTATTGGTCGGTACAATGCCCTCAACACTATGGACTGCAGTTGTTCTAAGTGATCGAAACAAGTCCAGTGGGAAAAAATTTGCTCATACAAGGATGGAGCCCGCTTTTGAAATAGTGGACACTTTTAGTGCATTTTAAACAATTGTTCTAACTAATTACTGATTTGCTATACGAGTATATATTTTAAAACAAGCTAAAGAAAACGAAATTTTACCGGAAAGATGCTAAAAGTCGCAGTTAAAAATGTTATCGAAACAGAATTCAAACGCAGCAGTGTTGTTGCTTGGTATTTAGCTGGAATAATGGCATTGTTAATTAGCCACAACATGTTGAGAAAGGGTTCGAAAGAGCAAGACCAGTATCCAACGTTATCCACGACAAGACGTAGTTCAATTGGCGAACAATTTCAATGTGCCTGCTCGTAGCATGAGGCGCGTATTCAAAAAATGAACTACAAAATTAAAAAAGGTGTAAAATTTAATATTTGGTCAAAAGAGGGGGTAAAACACGTTAGTGGCGCAGGAAAATTTGATATTTTCTGATGAAAAGTTTTACGGTTCAGTAATATCCAAGCAAACCAAACTATCTTTTATGATTAGAGTGGAAATCAAAGCGCAATTTAGACCAGCGAATTGCTCTGCGTAACCATTCGCCGTGGACAGGAACACACAAAATTGTAACTGTTTGACGCCATTCGGCGTAACCTGATCGCGCTTATACAACAAGAGTTACAGATTACCAAAGCCATCTATTGAGAAGATAATGACTTTATTTTTGCTGTACCTAATGTCAGTTATGAAAAGAGCCAAGCCAACTTATGTGACGATGAGACAGTGCATCATCCATGTTAACATTAACCGCAGTTTACAAGATTGATTTAATAGAAAGAAAAAAAAAAACTTACTCATGCAAAGATTGAGTCCCCCTCAAAAAAATAGGCATTATCAACTTTGTTATTACAATTTGTTTATGATATATATTGGTATTTTATTTTTATTAATTAAATACAAGAATGACTAAATATATACCGTATCTTTTCAGCAAATTTGCAATCTAAAAGGTGAGTTTACAATAAATTTTCTACTTAAATGATATATCCTCAGACACAATTTTATAAACAATTTGAAATACCTACGTAATTAAAAATGCATCTTTGCACAAAAGTTTGCAAAACTCTTTTCAAACCTATCTAATTTCTCAACTAATGAAAGAACCAGATATCTAAGTTACTGGTTGTTAAATCTTTCACCATTTCTTAATGGGTTAAAATTGTTGGTCCTAAAAGTATGCACCGAATTCAATAATGTTACACTGAAAACTAAGAAATACACCCAAACAATTTGCATATCATGCGGCTGAATATGTGCAAAGTGTGGTAAGACAAAATGTTGCCAGATGGTGTAGAATTTAAAATTGATAATTAACATGTTGCTAACATGCTAACAATAGCCGGATTTTCATTGAATCCATTTCAATAGTTGTTATATTTGCATATGTTGTTAACTTTGTTTATTATTTTACAGTGTATGAAAAAGCTTGATAAAGTTCCAAAAAAGATGTAAGTAGGAAATAAAATTTCGATGGTAAGGAAACATATAAAGCTCTTAAAAGCTGTGTTCAAATTTAATTTAGGCGTTTCTAAATGCCACTGTGTCCTAAAAGGTAAAACCAATTATTATTAATTATTTTTTTATTTGTCTGTTCAAATCTATGTCGTTGTCTTCAAAATATTCCCTTCGGACCCAATATATTTATGCCAATTCCCGAAGCTTGCCAAGTGGTCACATTCTGGTATGGCTCTCAGAATGCACTGTGGTTTCACATTGGGGATCTGTAGTTGACACAATAAGTCGGCTTTTTGTCTTTTTTTAAATATTCAAAAAGTCGATTTTCCGACTTTCCGAGTTTGAGATTAATTTTTGACTATTTTAAATATATGAAAAGTTGAACAAAAGTTGACTTTTCGAATATATCATATATATAACAGAATTACGTTTAATATCGTGTCTTTAACTAAATTTAATGTCTGGACGACATGTGGGTAGAAAAACGAAACGTAAACGGATTATCCATTTTTCGGTTTCAACAGCTAAAATCGGCTGCGTTGTGGCTCGTCTTGGCGCAACCATGAAACCACACATCGTCTTCAGTTGTCGGTTACCATACAACCATACCGCTCTTAATTGAAATTCGCATTACCCGCCACACTTTCATTAACAGAAGCGATATTTTTGACAGTGCGTACACTTTCATTAACAGAAGCGATATTTTTGACAGTGCGTACATTGCTATGACGCATAGGCCTGGCCACATCTGCAACGCTACCAGCCTCTTCAAATTTCTTTATAATCTTACCAATCCCTTACCCAGTAGATCAATTATGACGACCACAATCACCCCTTAATGCACGAAAAGTGCCCACGTTTGAATTACCACTTTTGTAGTAAGTTTTAAATATTTTTATGCGTTCTTCAGTTGTTAAACGATCCGTATGTCCATATGGATCCATATGGACATATCCATATGTAAATAATAGATGACAGATATTTAACAGCTGACCGCCATGCCAGACCAGCGGTTTTGAAACTACTAAATGGATAACCCTTTACTTTAATTCGTATTTGTTTTTTTCTTTTTTCCCCTTTTTTTTGGTATGCAATGGCCTCTTTAACAGTAATATCAATGAACAATAAAATAATTATATCTTATCAAGTATTGTTTATTGTACAGTAATCACGTAGGAGGCAATCTTTGACAAATTGAACTGAATATTTAATTTTTCTGGGTTCGTATTGATGCTGTCAATTATGAGAGAATAGTTATGACTGCTATTAAATCCATCGAAATTACTTTTTATTGTCTTCCATTTCGATTTGGAATCTTTTTTTAGAAACCTTTTCTCTATATATAGAAAAAATGTTAATTAGTGTCTAACTTGTTGAACAAAGGAACTTTTTCTAACTAAATACAGACTGAATAAATTGTTAATGACTGCAAATTGTCAATACTTGTCTCACATTTTCTGTGGGTTGCGGAATCTCCAAACAAGGTCGGATAAGCGTAAGGGCAAATACACTCAGCGGAATTCAATTAAAGACAACTGATTTCTTAGCCATAAAGTTGTGGTAAATAATTGCAAAAACAAAATTAAAATACAATAATTAAATTAATTAAATTAAGTCCAAATTGTTACAGATCCAACTAGACAAACTTACAAAAACTCAACAAAAATTAATTTAAATTAAATGTAATCTTAATGTACGAAAATGAATGCAAAACGTATATTCTATGAAGAATTTACAAACCAATGAAAACAACTTTCAGACCTATTTATTTTTAAAAGATTCCTATCTTTCTTCCAATTCCATTAAATTTGTATTTAAACCCCTAACAGAATTGCTAATATCAGGTGCAATTCAGTTGGAGTTCAGTTTTAAAAACGGACGTCTTACAACAGTAGACATTTATTGATACCATTTTCCTACGTTGATGCTGCTACAAAATCTTTCATATAATGCAAAAAGCAAAATCTATAATAAAATCATAAAATCACAAAAAAGTATCTAAAAGTCGAATATAAAAATCGACTTTTTTCTCAACACAAAAGTCGATTTCAACTTTTCCATTTTCCCTTCCAAAAAGTCGACTAGACGATTAATTGAAATTCGATTTAAAAAAACCTAGTTCACGTTAAGCCTTTTCAACCGACTCAAAACGGCATCGCCGGAGTGCTCTTTGGATTGGTGCAAAAACTAAGAATTGTCTTCACGCAAAAAACACACAATATTCAAATAGTATTATTTGTTGGCAATTTGTCCGGACAGAAAAGAACTCATAATGCATATGAGTTTGGACGACTGGCTCAAATCTCTACCGTAATAATGCGTTTTATAACGTTATGGCAGCCAGAAATCATCTCTTTTTTGAAACATTTCAGGAGTAGGAGTTTCGTTTCGCAAAAATAATGCAAAACAATTATGAATTTTGAAGTTAATCAATTTAACTTCTGAAAGGCTTCTGCAGAATCTGATATCAACAGTTGTCAGGAAACAGCAACTTACAAATTTAAGCTCATTTTATTTTGAGTATGAACCAAGAATTCAAGAATTAGTAAACCTGTTTATATTCTTTTTGATCTCTTGTGTGTTTTACTCAGAAACGTATTGAACGGTTTCCTTGTAATGCAAGATCTGTTGCACGTAATTGATGCAGTCTTGGGCATGAGGTGAATTCAGAAATAAACGTTGAACATGATACCTTGTGAATTCTTAACAAAGTTGTTAAAGTGTATCATAACAGAGGAACAGAGGAGTGAGTGATTACTATTGTAGCTGGAGGTTTGGCGTTTAAAAATAGTCAGGACGCAGGTCAGTATCTGTGGCGATATTCTTTAAACTGTTGTTTTTATACCACATATAAAGATTTTATAGAACAAAAAACATATGAAAACCACAAAATGTTACATTTTGCTGCTTCGTTGGCTGCTGTCAGAAAAGGGATGCAAAATACGTGTCTTTCGTGAATAAATAATCCATGATTAACAGGTGACGATTACGGTTTTTACTGTCACAATACATGAGACTCCAAACTAAGGAAAAATACGACATACTCGTATATGAGGAGAGGCTGGAATGTATTATAATAGATCTATTTAAGTTAAGTTAAGCTATCCAGCAGCTGATTGATAGGTTTCATGCATTCAGATTAATAAGACACTTTGCAGACCCACCTTTCTCTTGACAGCATAGGGGGAAAATCAACGTAATGCCCTCATTTCAGATTAAAACGCTTACTAAGACAGGCTTCAAAATTATAACTTTTATATGCTGCACATTGTCAATAATTGCAGATATTTTCGTCTTCCGTATTTTTTCCCCCATACCGTCAAATAAAGTTTCTTCCAACGAAATATTGAACGTAAAAACTTTTCTATGATTGATAAAAGTTCACCCCTAATTTCAACATTCTGATTAAAACTCTTTATTCTAGGCTGTGGTACCAAATTTGTTTCTTTACCTTTCTGTTTCGACTCCTAAAAGTTCGACTTTTGAAAAATCTCTCCTCATCTTCCTCAAACAAAATGTGGTTGGGGTCCCAATAATTTAATGTTTCCAACGAAGTTTTGGTCATAAAAACTTCTCTATGATTGATGAAAGTTCGCCCCTAATTTAATGTTTCTGGCTACATCCATCTGTTCTAGACGATGGCACCACTTTACTTACCTGAGATGAATTCCTAAAACGGCGAATCAAGTCTTGTCGGGGTCCCAATAACATGGTCATTCCAATGAAGTTTTGGCCGTAAAAACTTTTTATTTTTACTGAAAGTTCGCCCCTAATTTAATGATTATGCCTACAGCCGTTTATTCTAAACGATGATAACACTTCTGTTCATTACTTCGACATTTTTTATCCCATAAAAAAATAAAAGGATTGTCCAAATTTATTGTTTTATCTTCAGAAGTTGTACCATTTTTCCCCCTTTTTCCTTGTTTGGTATCGTGGAGCGTATTTCCACATCAACGTCAACTTTATTAATTCCTCTAAAACGTACAAAGTTGCTCTATTTATACTAAAATTACTTATTCTAGAAAATGATACAATATTTCAGAGAGAACACATATTTACATAATGGGTGCAACAAAGACAAACATATTTGCAGAATAGTGTTGTATATCATAGACATAATTCTAGAATGTACTTATTTACATAACAGGTGAAAAGGAGATAACAATAAAATATATAATAGGAGTGAGAGGAACAAACATAACTTATTGTCGTAAACGTAATTCTAGAAAAGTCCCACCCACAGAAAAAGAGGGACGGTTTTGATGATCTTTCTAGAGTACATACTTAGACAAATTACACTCATATACTACACTTGATTTATCCAAAAAAAAGTACGAGTTTCCAAACCATCCGAAACTTATTGACCGGCTTACATGGAAAACTCGTATGCTCATAATCCGTCACAAATGATAATGCATTTTATGAATTGGTGAAAAATATATGAAAAAAAATCAGCTCTTTCGGAACTAGCCGAGCACCAAAGCGTTACACACCTGTACAATCATGTAATATGACACGAATTTATTCTTGAGATACAGGGTGTCCAATGACTATACCTTTCAAACCTAAACGGTGATATACTGTAGTCCTTTCCTTCCTTTTAACGATATTAACTTCAGTGGAAAACATTGATGCGAAAATCTTCCACTACATCTCGACCGCTTTGAATACACTGTACCGCTCTATGCAAGTGTTTTTAGATCAAATCGGTGAATCGTATACCTCTTGTAGTGTTTTCAGCGATTCGACACTCAAAATTTCCTTTACAATGCTAAACTTGAAACAAATTCTCTGAACGATATTATTATCCTTTTTAAAAATTACAAAACAAATTAAATGACAGATCTCTCCTAAACTCAGCGTTAATATAGAAGATAGTTATACGAACTTAGTGGCAAAAGCCAAACCCTTTAAGCGGACTTTTTAAACGATCAATTCCCAGTACTTCTTTGACGGGCTGTAAATAGCCTACATGGTGGCCTATATGGTGCACTAATGTAATTAACCTCATCGAAACACTACGACTTCAAATTGTTCGAATGAACGAATACACTACAGCTCGAAAATTCATCAGTCATGAAATTGATGAGAGCTATCAAGGCTCTGTTGGAAGAACCCGGCTATTATTATGAATTGGCCACCTAATTAAGTAATTATGGATAGATGAAACTCATGCATATCTATATCTGTGACCATATTATTGACTTCATGATCCATAAATAATATGTAAGGCAATTACGTTGACGGCACAAGCGACTTTAATCAAAATTTTAGTTCTGCCCATAAACGACCCATAGTTCGACCATAAATTTAACAAATTTGAATCACATTTTAAAACAATACGGTATCATTTAAAAGTGATTTGTTTTAAATAAAACCATGGCTCTGTTCATGGCTTGAATATACCCTTCATTTCAAAACACTTTAATTACAGAAAACAAAAGAGTCTTTCTTATTATATTTCTAACTAATCTACAGAAAAATTATTCAAAAAGAAGTCAGTATTAAGTACAATTCATGGTGTGCTCATAAATCAGCTCCCAACTTTGTTTAAATTCTTACAATTTTTTTTACTGGTTATTCTAGAGTCACCACGTTGATTAGCAGCGGAAACGACCTTCCAGCAAATTAGTTTAACAATTTTCAAATGTATCGTCTTCAAAACTACTACCGGAAGTATTATCATTTGCTTGTTCTTTAAGACTGACGATTCAAATACAATCACAGACACGCGAATAATCAAAACCGATTAAAAGGTGATTCAATAACGATGCTAAATCATTTATACAAATTATTTCATAAGACAAGAACAGCTTAGTGTGGTTCATACAATTTAGACGAAGAACGAGAAATGACTGCTTTGTTGAGTGACTCCTAATAGACTGCTTCTTTTTGAATAAATGTCGTCTGTAAATTGTATTAAATTACTAAATTAGATAGAAACTTTCAATACGGAACTTTAAAAATATAAAAATTTACAAAAACCAACAGCGTAGATGTCATAATAAGACTTAAGCGTGGCTCTTCCGAAAATGAAGAATTTTACTGATTTCTTTCGGAACCATTTACTTGGGGACATAAAAACTAGTAAATGCTGTTACCAAAAGTGCAGTAAATTGTCTTTTAACACGTTGCCGCACACTTTTAATTTGACGATCGTGCTCAGAAACACATTTTTTTCAATTGCCATATGAAATCAAAAGCAAGTTGTATGTTTAGAAGCGAAAACTATCACATTTGTTCCAAACACAGTTTTTCCAAACAAAAAAAAAACTGTCGACTGCTTTAACCGCCATTTGCTCATAATGTCATTTTTCCTGCCGAAGCAAATGACGGCTATGACCGTCGTGACGACTATACTGCATTTATTTTACTAATTCAAAATAATTCCTGTGAATAAAAGGGAGTAAAACACAAGAGAATCAGTTTGAAACAAAATTATCAAGTGTAATTTATTTTGCCTACAAAATATTAAAAACGTACATACAAATTAATTCAGGAAACAAATTACATACATACAAGAAAGCATTATAAATGTTCGGATTCGAAGCATTCTGGGCACAATGGTGGTTTATGCGGGCAAGTTTTACATCTATATGACGCTTATTTTCTAATTTGGTTGGTTGAATATTGTCGTCGCTAAAAGAGTATGCATCAACATCGGATTCTTCGAAAACAAGTCACGTAATATTTTGTTATTCTTTTTCGTCTATTTTCTGCCAAAGTCCATTTTAGCGGTTAAATTTTGTTCTACACAAGCCGAAAAATATACGAGAGTACACTTATACACATACAGTCACAGTGACAGCGAAACAAATATCTTCACTAATTTATAAAAAAGTAAAATGTGCAGTTAGTTAACAATGCAGAACAAACTGCATGAAATATACTAAACTTTTGGTACGACTACCGAACGTTACCGCCGTTGTGAACGACTGCTACAGCCGTCATTTGTGTCTAGATGCTCAAATATTTCGAAGCGGTAAAGCATGAGAAAATGCATAAAAGGACAATAAATATGCTGTCTGGCATGCTACACCTTTTTTTCAATGTATTACTCAATATTTAACAAGTGTATGCGTCAGTACACTTCGTACTAGCACTGCTCTTTGTTTTATTGAATTAAATATGCACGACGGCTACAGCCGTCATTTGCCCACACATCGCCAAAGATCGGACGTCTATAGCCGTCATTTGCGGCAACGTGTTAAGTCACTTAAATCATATTAATGGCTACCTGAAGTATAAGGTATAGGATAATACAAAGGATCTATTGTAGAAACATGGTCGGATTGCTCAACATTAGAAAAGTAGGATTTCGTACTCAACAAACCACTTAGATACTTTTGGGATTTCTTGACTTAAAATTATTTAGGCGTGAGCCGAGAATGGGCGCCAGCAAAGAGAGAATGCACCATATTTTACAGTTTTTCTTGGACGAAATCGAAAACGCAATCCAGATAGCTGAAAATGTGAATAGTATTGATGGTCCTGATACCAATACTAACACAACAACAATCACTCCCAATTTTGCTTTCCCCAATTTCCTTTCCGGTAATATTGATGTCATTTAATGCACCATGCTTTGGAGAGTAAATTGTCGAAAATGTTGGCAAAATAATGGAAATCTCCAAGACCGACCATAACTGTTTTGATTTCCCAGGAGCTCAATACAAGAAAAAAAGCTCAATGTGCAGCTGACTCATAGACCGAATTTCTATTTAAGAATCCCTGCTGAATCGTAAGAAGATGAAGTGGATGTTGACAGGTTGGATCTCTTCGATCAACCCAAAATAGTGTCCCCTTTCCGATTTTAGAAAATAGTCAGAAGTTGCAGGGAGTTAAATCAATGAAATAGTATGTATGCTTGTGAAGCGTTATTAGTTGATTTCTTGACGAAAAACTCACGAAGCATAAATGCAGGGTGAGATGACGCGTTAAAGAGATGAAAAAATCTAGACAATTCTGCCCACAAATCCGGGTCTTTTTGCCAATACTTTCACACCCACGACGCGTAACATTCAAATAATATTCCGGGTCAGCAGTCTACCCAGACTTACAAATCTCAGAATGAAAAATAACGCGATAATCGAAGAAAACTGTTTGCATAACCTTAATTTTTGATTGTAAAAATCACTGAAATCGCTTTTGGATTCGTAAAAACCCAGGCGTAGCTCAAACACTAATAATATCTACGATACGAAAGCGACTTTTTTGAAATAATCGACACAAAATTTGCCCAATAAAACCAGTTAACCGGGAAGTGGAAAAGTATGAATGAGGAAGTAAGAATGACCATGGTTAATCACTAGGTTTTTATTAACTGAAGCCAATTTTTTTTATAAAATTTACCGGACAATATATGAACAATACAACAACACAGAATTATTTTTTTTTTTTTTTTTTTTTTTTTTTTTTT
>JAHXMU010000231.1:470109-508870 GCA_019455685.1 Philornis downsi
TTTTTTTTTTTTTTTTTTTTTTTTTTTTCATTCATTTTCTTTATTGGATCTTTCTTACGAAATTTACAATATGTATTCAAATCTTAATCCTATCTTAAACTAAAGTATCCTGCCATTGCCGGATCTTGTTTTTGGCGAACAGATCTGTTATCACCGGACCAAGTCTAGCGTGTCCTTTCTTTTTAGCCGTATATGGCCGGGAAAATGCTGAAGGTTTTGAGCGAGTGGGTTTGAGTGGGAGGACAACTTCGATATATATGACCTGCTTAATTTTTTCATTTCCTCGGAAATATAAGGAATGTTTAAATCTTTGTGTATGTTATCATTCCTAACATACCATGGGGCACCACAAATTTGACGCAGTATTCTTGACTGTCTTCTCTGCAGCTTATTTATGTTAGAAGCCGATGCCGTTCCCCACAACTGGATGCCGTATGTCCATATTGGCTTCAATATGGTTTTGTAGATGGTGATTTTATTTTCCAAACTGAGAGTAGACTGGGAGCCAATAAGCCAGTGGAGTTGAGCCATTTTTAATTTCAATTGTATGATTTTTGAGTCAATGTGATTTTTCCAGGTGAGACGTCGGTCAAGGTGAATACCCAAATATTTGACATGGTTATGAACGGGTATGGTACTACCGTGAATAGTGAGGGCTGGGCAATTGTTCTGTCTAAGAGAGAATGTAACCTGTACACTCTTAGTGGCATTTACTTTTATCTTCCACTTTTCGAGCCAAGATTCTAATGTGTGTATATGAGACTGCAGTTGTCTAGATGCCATTAATGGGCAAGTGCTAGTGCTCATGAATGCAGTGTCATCAGCGAAAGTTGAGGTTTGAATTAGGGATTGCACAGGCATGTCAGAGGTGTAGATGGTATATAGTATAGGGCCTAGTATACTGCCCTGAGGAACTCCTGCTGAAACTTTTCTTTGAGTTGAAACAGAGTCTTTCGATTTTACTACAAAAGATCGATCCTTCAGATAGCTCTCCAGGAGCTTATGGGTATTTGCCGGTAGAAAAGAGACTATTTTGTGAATAAGGCCTTCATGCCACACTTTATCAAAGGCTTGGGAGATGTCTATAAAGAGAGCTGAGCAATATTTCCGATCTTCGAAAGTTTTTCTGATCTGGGTTACTATACGGTGTACTTGTTCTGTCGTTCCATGACCCTTGCGAAACCCAAACTGGTGCGTGGGTATTACCTGGTTTGCTTCAATATAGGGGTACAACATTTGGAGAAAGATCTTTTCAAACAGTTTAGATAAAATAGAGAGTAAACTTATGGGTCGATAGGATGTAATTTGTGACAGTTCCTTTCCAGGTTTTGGGATCATTATTATTTCAGACAGCTTCCATGATTGAGGAAAGTAACCAATTCGAAGTATAGCATTAAATATAAATAAAACTAATTTGAGGATATTGTGGGGGAGTTCTGAAATCATTTTCGCTGTTATTTTATCGTGTCCAGGAGATTTATTCATTTTCAACGAGAGAACATTTTTCTTTAAGAGAGATAGACTTATTTTCATTGGATTTGTGACCATTGGGCTAATGATCGTCGGATTCACACGAGAGATTGTATCGTTAGGAGTAAATACTTCTTCCAGATGATCAGCAAATTCTTTTACTTTTTCATCACTACTCCTTGCCCAACCTCCATCTTTCATCCGTATTGGAGACTCCTGTGTTATAGGACGCTGTAGTTGTCTTATGGCCTTGTACAGGCTATAGTTAGTGTTTTGTGTGGCTCCTAGACGAGATAAATAGCGGGCTTCGGAGATTTCTTTTTTTTCATCCAGAGTTGACCTCAGTTTTGACTTGCACTGGTCGAGACGAGCTTTGAGGTAGGGAGATCTGTGCTTTTGCCATCGTCTTCTCGCTTTCCTTTTCTCTTTGATTAGAGATTCAATATGACATGAGGAGTCATTTTTTGTTTTAGCATGGACCTTGTGCGGAGTTGCCAAGTTTGCGGCAGTTGTCATTGTGGTAGTGAGGACGTTGATGGCAGACTGAATTTCATCTGGTGTTTTGAGAGAAAAGTTTTGCCACAGATGAGAGCTTATGTACATCTTGTATCTCAACCAATTTGTATGCCTGTTTGGAAAATGGTAAGAGATTTCCGGGTTCAAGGGAATGTTAAATACTGTGAGAATTGTGGGGGAGTGGTCTGATGAGAGGTCAAGGGAAGGAGTAACGATGATGTGTTCTCTTGTTATGCCCTTCATTACTGCAAAATCTATGAGATCGGGGGTTTTATTGAGATCCGTGGGCCAGTATGTTGGTTCACCTCCAGACAAAACTTTTAGGCCTGAACTCGATATAGCATTGAGCAATTGCCTGCCCCTGGGGTTGACGAGTCTAGACCCCCAGAAGGTATGTTTAGCATTGTAGTCTCCGGCTGCTATAAACTTGTCACCAAGAGTAGAGAAAAAGTGTGAAAACTGGTCTTCGCTTATAACATATTTGGGAGGGCAGTATATGGAAGAAACTATTATGTTTAATCCAGTTAGTGCAACTGAAGTGGCTTGTATGTGATCAGTTTTATATTCGCGTAGAGGGAAGTGCTTTACCTGATCATTAATTATTGCAGCTGTTCCTCCACAAGCTCTGCCACTGGGATGTTTTGTATCGTAGGTTGAGTATCCATTTATTCGGAAGCAATTTTTTAACGAGAAATGAGTTTCAGAGACTAAGAGAATGTCAATATCTCGGGATTTCAGAAAATACTCTACTTCGTTCTTATGTTGGGTGAGTCCGTTGGCATTCCAGTAACAAATTCTTATAGAGTTCATTTTCTGGTTAATAAAACTTGAATGAGCGTATTCTGGTTTCGTAACATTTCTTGCATAATCCCCTGCATATTTGTCATGAAATTATTCATAGTTTTTATGAGGGATTCGATTGATGTTTCAATATTGTTTTTCTGGGGAGGAGCTTGAGGAACCTGATTTTTGAGAGTTTGTGCATATGTCATTTGAGTCGTCGTTGCTGAATTGACATTTGAGACTGATGGATCTGGATTTGGGATACACCCAGATTCTGGCATTTGAAACTGAGGAGTTTCCTGCCTTCTATGAGAGAGCTTCCTCCTTAGTTCTATGTACACGAGGCAACCTCTATAATTAGCTGTGTGGTTTCCTCCACAGTTTCCACATTTCTTCAGACTGGGATCTGTTTTTGGTAACTTGCATTCTGAAGTTTTATGAATACTTCCGCATATCACACATACTGATGGTAATTTGCAGTAAGCTTTAGTATGCCCAAACTCCTGACAGTTTAAGCATTGAGGAGGGTCTTTGCGCGCTAGCGGTTCCTCAACTGATACTCTGCGATGAAGCAGATATCTGAGATTGTAAATTGGGTGGGGTTCATTTTTTCCTTTCATGTGGGCATAGTCAAACGCTATTTCCACCTTAAACATGGGCTGAGGAGCCTTGAACTTGTTGAGTATATTGTGAATGGATTTCACTTCGTAACCCTCATTTTCAACGGCCTCCTTTATTTCCTGTATGGGAACGTTGCTTTCAATGCCCTTGATTACAACTATTAGTCCCTTAGAGCTTTTGAGTTGGTAAGTGTAGTAATTCTTACGTTCCTGGTCAAAAAATTTGGAAACTTCACGATATTTTTCTTCCGTATATGTTTGAACTTTTGTCTCCAGCACCTTCCCCTTGCGCAGGGACACTACATGGAAACCGTCTTTACCAACTAAATGAGATAATCTGTTTACCAGATTGTTAGAGATAGCTTCCCTTAGGAATATTGGGGGAGGTTTTTGTGCTTTCTTAGGTTGTGATTGCAAATTTTCTTCTTCTGCGGCCAAAATTGCGTAGTAATTTTGACCTCTTGGGTCAACCTGTGAGGGAGGGATGTTTCTGGAATACTTCGAGTTTGGAAGTTTTTGGCTAGACTTTGGGCTCAATTTTCATTTCAGAATGGGAAAGTAAACGTCTATCCCAGTTTGAACCGTTTCATTTTGAGGTTTTTGTTTCGGTATAGCGCCCTTCGAGGTCGATGTTGCCGGTTGAGTAGCACTCGCGAGAGTTGCCAGTATATCACCGTTTGCACAAATGTTAGGTGAAATATCGGGTATACTTTTAGGCGAAATCTTAACTTGGGGCGAATTGATTGTTTGTGGAGCATGGGAATGGGAAGTACTTACGGGCATACTTTTAGGCGGCAACATATTTTGTCTACTTGCCAAACTGTCATCATTGTTTGGAGAGATGTGAGCTGAGGGGGAATTCATATTGACACTAGTTTTCGCGGTTAGGAAGGCACTGTCATCTTTTTTGTTTTGGGATGCACTTTTCTGACACTCGTTTGCATTTATTGAGAGATACGCATTTCTGCCGTTAAGACTCAGGCGTCTCTCTGAGTGTGAGACACTCATATAGGCACTTTTCGCCTTAAGATATGCGAAATGTAAACTATATTTTTTTGCAGATTTGTTGTGATTGTAATATTATAAATTGTATATTAATATCACTGCACTGGGGAATTTTGATTTAGCGTCTTCTGACTGAATATTTTTTTGGGCTAAGAGTATATTTAACCTTTTTTATAATTATTTTTCTAAAGCCGATGCACAAACACGTCTGTCTGCACAGAGAGAAAAATTAATTCATAGAATTATGGAGCAAAATACTGGATAAAAATTCAGGTCGCTGTAGTAGACCTGTTGCGACTTACAGGTATAAACTTAAATTTATATGCGATATACTGAAAGAAGAGTGACTAAACAATCCATCTTCATTTTCAAACTCTACTTGAATATTTTAAATGACTTACAAATTTGAATGATTTCAGTAAAATCAAATAGAAGATATAAACCTAAGAATACGAGTATATGGGTTAAAGCGGTTATTTGTATGGGAGGTGCCGGAAGGGGCATGGTTCAACTGATCAACCAACCGATCAATTGGTGTTTTCAGATTTTACCAGGAATTATAGACATGGTTTATCAGTCGACTTTTAGACTTTACCGATTAAGAGATGCAAGGAAAAAACTGAAAAAATCGTCCAATCCCCGGCTACCATCTGGCAAAATATTAGGCTGTGCTAAGCTTTATAAAGCTTAATAACAATTTGCGTGCCATTAGCTAGCTAGCCAATGAGCGGGCACAACACATTTGAATAAAAGATACTTGGTGCTTTAAAAGCTTCCTTCTTTGCCGAGTTTGTAGTTAACAAAATTTTTTGCAAATTTTACCATTCCGCAGTTCAGTTCATCAAACAGATCATTTGAGTGAGTCTTGTCAAATCAACATAAATGGTAGTGTAGAACGAAAATGGGTAAACACTGGCGGCGTGTGCCCAAAATGTTCAATTTCTTTGCTGGGCATCTGCATCTCTGCCCATCGTCGTATATGACACAAAGACCACACCTTCTATTGACAAATATGTTAATAAAAAAAACATATTTTTCTGCTCATGAATTTGTTTTTGTTAACAACATCCTGAGTTCTTACAATATTCTCATTCTGAATCATATTTTGTTATAAGAGAATGGACTTTGCATCAAACACGATTTGGTTACGTGATAATCCTCACATTCTATATAAATCACGTCTTAAAAATTTCCTCCACATTAACTGCACCTTTTTTCTGGTTACCACATATATTTAAATTCGGGATGCAGCCCATTAAGTTATTAAATTTCTACAAGCCACACCTTGTGACTATTTATAATTGGTAGCCTGATTCATAAATGTTATGACAACTTGTATGCATTATAAAAGATGGATTTGTGATAACGACCATCACATGACTATTTGAGTTATTGTAAAGTTTCTAATTGCCGAACTACAAGTTTGCTATATTCGGCCAGTTGGCAACTGGTTGAGTTTGAGATTTTTATAACTTATGGAAAATTCGGTGTTTTACTTTTTTGAATGCAAATAGAATCAAATGTTTGAAATGGATTGGAAATATCTGCCGTTAAACAAATTATACTTTTCCTAGAGAGTAACAAAAGTTTTTTTTGTAAGAAAATTCTCATTGTTTTCTTGGGAAACATCATAATCTTAATTTAAGTTTAATGAATTGAACATTTGTGCGTACGAATCACGTGTCACAGGAATAATTTACACCGTAATAACAATTTACTTCCTTCCGGGAAGTAAAATTAGTATCGTATCGATACGATACTACAACTTATCCTTCCTGGGTGCTAAAGTTTCTCTTGAAAAATGGCCATTTTTCACATTTTTTCCACAAATTAGTTTCATCAAATATATTGCATATTAAACATCATAATATTCACCACACCCAGTCAACCAATTATAGTGGTTGAAACAGCAAGTTTATTCGATATTCGAATTAATAGAAACACATGGGATAGTGTGCATATATACGACTACAAATATCATATATCTTTTGCGGGTTTGCCTTTATTGTGGGCATGTTTAACAATATTCCGAATGTATCCCATTTCCATTGAAGAAAACAGCTAAGAGCATACAACCGCTTATATTTCTACCGCTTATATTTCACAGCAAAGATCTATCCACACATAGACAATTTCCACTTCTTTTGGAATTTTTCTAGATTTTAACCAAAAATCCTGTATGGTTAAAGTTCATTGACACTGAAAAATGCCAGAACAACCCATATAACTTTTATGCCAATCTTATACTTGTGGACGTCGTCAATTAAGACGTTCATTAAAAAAGAGCGTCAATTTTGATACGCCCGATTATCTGTCTATGTGTGTCACAAATGGGTGATATTAGGCAGGGAGGAAAAAACTTATCCATACAATGACTGCACACTTTGAGAAATATTGGTATTCAAAAAACCATCCCAAATTCTAAATTTTTTAAAGAATCTCCTTAATTATGAGCGCGGTTTATGACAAATTTAAAAAAAAGTCACATTTTGACAGGAAAAACTAGCGAAGTTCATGTATAATGAAGGGGAATAGGATATTTCTGATACTTCCACTTATCTAATAGAGGTTCAGTACATTCTCCACCACAGCATGGCCTGCAGACGTTTTAACTGGTGCAAATCTTTGTGATATTTCTTAAAATTTAACGCAGCCTAACATTTTGCAAAACAACCGTCGAGGGGTACACATGGGCCAAGTCGATTCTGGTGTGCCCATGAAACTACCCAATTTTCCCAAATTCATTTTTCGCCATGTGGCTTCAAACTAGTCCACTAAAGTGACTTAAGTCGTTGCTTTATAAAGCCTGACAAAATTAAAAACAATTTAGCGATTGACAATGCCTCTTAATACCTCCAACTCAAATGGCTGATACTCCTCATAAAATCTTAGGTTTAAGCAACTATTAGGGGTCTTCAGTTTGATAAATTTTTGCGTAAGAATGGTAATGAACCACATTTTCCTGAGAGGCATGTTCTGTTATTTCTAACTGATAGGTAGTTTCAATCCAGATTTTTGGTCTTTGTATGGATTTATACTGTTCGGCAAAATCTGAGAAAAATTAACAAAAACCACAAATAACACATTTAACCTACATCATCGTGGCTTCATGTCTGTTATTCAGAGGGATTAAATTCAGTAAAATTTAGGGCACTTCAAGAGCTCTGAAGGTAGAGAATTGCCACACACATCCTTATGTTCATATCTTTCTTTCAGTTGCATCAAAATTCAGTCGAATTTTTCGATACATGTTAAGTCTAGAGTAAAGATAGGCGTGTGCCAGTCCACCTGAGAGAATTTTTTGTACCGGTGCCTGTTATTAGTTGCTGTACTAGTTGGCAGATTCGGGAAGGGGTCACATAACCTATACGTTTGTAACCGCCTTATATACGGGCGCGCTTATAAAGAAAAACGACATAACAGTTTAGTTTTAAGATATTAACTGTTTTTCAAAAGATTGATATTATGGGAATTTGTTATAACTTTCGAAATGTATCGAATTTGTAATCGTGCTTAGATGACAACATGTGCCTTAAGGGATTTAAGAGTAGCAACAACAAATGTGTTCTAACTTATAACAATATTTAGAAGTAATAAATAATTTTTCAAAAATCAGAAATTTGTAATGTGTAAAAAAGTAACGGATATATTGATGTGTCTGACGAACCGAAAGTCGATTCGGCAAGTCTGGTTGAAGCTTCTCAAATAGACCTTTGGAATCGTAATTAAATTGTAGACCCCCCTTTGAGTGAGTCTAAAAATATAATACGTATAAACTCCCTGAATGCACGAAATTTGCCCATATCTCATTCATGGGATGCTAGAGAATTTGTTTTAATATTAACGGATAAACTCGACTGAGTCCTTACTCAACTTAATGCTTGAGAAGAGGCATTTTTGCCGGGTGGGGGGTATATAAACTTCAGTTCGGTCGAAAGCGCCGCCTGTCGAACTTTACACTTTAACAAACGGGTGATTTAGTTCTATGACAAAGTTAAATCGCGATCATTATCGTTTTGTCGGACACATTTTGTTCAATATTATATGATTTCATCTGAATAATTCATTCGAAATTTTATTCGTAGAACTTAAAGAATCTTATGGTTCTTGTTTGTTATGATAAAAAAAATAATTTGAAACCGAAAAATACTAGCCGACTATATTTGTCATTGCAGTGGGAACTTTGGACTAACTCATACATATTGCTATTAACAACTAGTTTGCTGACCGTTAATTTTTAACTTTTAACGGTTGACTAACAGGTAGATCGTGGAAATCAAGGCAAAAAAAGCTTGAATTAAATTAAAAATTAACAGTTTTGATATCAATGGACGTGACTACAAGCTCAATATTTGTTGGCAAATGTGAATAATACTAGTCTATACCACATAAAATCTGGCCCAAACTAGGTCAATGCCTGTCTGTCTCTCTGTTGAGGTAGCTACAGTGATAGTCAGTAAAGATCTGTTTGTCTCGATGTTATTCAGATTGTCTACTTCTCTGTTTCTAAAGCGTGTTTACTTCCGCATTTTTAAAATAGCAGTTTTTAACTAAGGTGTTTCCGTTGCTTTTTTTCTTTTTGTTTTGTTCACTTGCAACTTAAACGCCGTCTAGCTTAATAGCTGTATCACTGACAGCTTGTATTAATTAATGTATTATTAGCGTTAATTAATTATGCATTTGCTTAGTAAATATTGGTATTGTAGTTTTTGCCTAGAGGTTAATAAACTTGTGATTGGCAAAGAACCGAATTACTTTATTCTATTATTAGCCGCGAAATTGACATGAGAAGTCCTTCTGCTAGAATCGTGGCAAATAATGTGTTTGATGTAACCTCGACAGTGACCGTGGATGATAAAATTAAAATGATATTAAGAAGAATAAAGCCTAGAAAAAGAGAAGAAACATTTTTCGTACATTGGTAATATTTTAACGTGTTCGAAATTGGAAAGTCATTTTCATAAATATGCTGATTTTAGTGGGGGTCGGCATACTTATCAATACGTTTCGAAAGTATTTTAATAAATTAATTAATTATCGAACTGAACACTTTTTTTTGGAAACACCACGCGAGTTTTATGAGAGAGGAATTAGAAAGCTCCCAGAAGAAGTTATTTAAAAAGGGGGAGATTACATAGGGTGATTTTTTAATCGTAGTTTTTTTTTTAAAACCGAATAAAACACTCAAATTTGCATCATACATTAAATTTTTTTATTGGAAGCGATAAATTGGTCTGTGCCATTTAATTTTTAAAGATAATTTCATGTAAATATTGCCCGCAGCTCCGTCTCCAAATGTCCATTCGTAAGGTCAAATTTGTCGTCAATTTTCGAGCATTTCGGCCTGTATTCCATGAATAACGCGTGTTATGTTATCCTGTAAGGCTTCAATAGTGTTCGTCTAGCCCACATAGGCTAACGACTTGACATAACCCCACAAGAAATAATCAAGAGGCGTTAAATCGCAAGATCTTGGGGACCAACTCACAGAGCTAAATTGAGAGATAAGCTGCTCACCAAATGCATCCCTCCACATATCCATTGTTTCACGAGCAGTGTGGCATGTTGCACCGTCCTGATGAAACCAGATGTCAACCAAGTTCAACCCAGCCAATTGGGGCAAAAAAAATCGCGTATTATGACTCGATATCGTTCGCCGTTGACGGTAACGTTTCCTCCACGGTCGTCTTTGAAGAAAAATGGGCCGATGATGCCACCAGCCCCAGACTGTCGTTTTTTCGGGATGAATTTTTGTATGGCACGTGGCTGTTCATCACTCCAGATGCGACAGTTTTGCTTGTTTACGTATCCATTCAGCAAGAAATGAGCCTCATCGCTTTTGTAAGGCCCATTCGCCAAAAATTAGACGTTGTGGTAGGCCATTGTCACTCCATGATAAAATGGCAGAGTATACTGTACACCTTTCACTTTGACAGATGACTTTTGGACGCCATTACTAACCGGTGTTGCCAACATAAAAAAATTTAATCTTAAAAAATCACCCTATATATTAGATTAAAATAATTGTTTTGTAAATAAATTTGTTCTAAAAATCGAACGAACTTTCCGAACCACCCGATATTTAAATTCTTTAATTCAGTAACTAAATTTCGAATTGTAAAGTATGTTAGAACTGCTTCGATAAACATTGAACTCGCAACTTTCTCGAATTTAAGAGAACAAAAGTTAATCGTTGAGTGCTAAATCCGGGCTATACTGCGACTGTGTAGACCGAGTAGTTTTCTAATCGAATTCCTCAAGGAACTGGTTTCCGAATTTTCGGTTATCTATTTGCATTGACTGATTCGACGCTAGTATGACCTTAAACAACGCAAAATTTCTATTAGATCCGCTGACTCGATTCTAAGAAAACTAATCAATTGCATTTACAATACCCTTCACTCATACCCACCTAATGTAATGACTTCGTTACTTTTTCCACAAAAAAAAAAAAAAAAAAAAAAAAAAAAAAAATTAGTTTATGAATTATGTATGATCCATATATTACTCTTAATTGCTCTTAATCATAAAAAGTTTGAAAAATGCTTAAAATTTTTAATTAAATTTTAATTTAATTTAATTTATTCTTCATTGGAAAAATGTTGTCTATTTTGGAACTTAATGAGACATTTTCGAGCAAAATTTCAGGAAATAACCGGAATTTAGCACAATTCTATTTAAAAATGCCAAAAATTGGTATATCCCTTTTTTGTAAATAATGTGTTAAGGTAAACTGACCGTGGCACAATGTTTAGAACAGGTGGCTATCGTTCACTTGATCGCAGGTTCAACACCGCATACAGTCAGCTATCATTATTTGAGAGGCAGTTATGTCGATACGTAATCGACAAATCGAACAAGTCCAGCAACTGCCTCTCAAACTGTGACAATCGGAATCGTGTTTAAATTGTAGGTCCTGTTGGGTGAGTCTAAAAATAGAATGTGTGTCAGCTCTACCGCGTTTCATTCATGTGATGCAAGAGAATTTCTTTTAATGTGTTATAATCCTTCCATATATTATAAGTTTGCTTTGAAATTGTATAGCAATTCCTTATAATGACAACAAATAATGTGAAATAAAATGTGATGGACTTTGCGCTGCAGCAGTTATAGTCCAACTGCATTAAAAATACTTACTAGCTGAAGGTATTCGTTATTATTTCCTCAATTGGTGTAGTTATATTACCTGTAATCAGAAGAGAAAAGATACAAATTAATAAAATTTCTCATTTAAGTTAGAGATTACAACAGTGAATGGACGCAGGGCCGGACACACTGCTAAATTTTACCGACCCATGCCTATATAACATACATAATTGACTGCGAACACGTACCAAAAATATAAGGAAATATCGAAAAAACCTCAGAAATGCGGAGAAGTCTAAAAATATCCAGAGGCATATACATATAAGAAAAAGTATTTTTCCGTGACGAACCAATTTTGATACTTTATGAGGTGATGAATGGTCCATTGATTCGTTATCAAATAGCGTGCATGTCAAAAAAGTCCTCTTCTCTTACAAATATCTGGAATTTGCTTATATTTCTCTTAAACAGTATATTAGTACCTTCTATTATCTAAAGTAAAATTTTGAAAATGTAAACTTCCCGAGGTGGATATGTTTTCTTCTATTTTTCGGCCTATTACGCACAATCTGTAACGACTTAGAGAGAATTAGAACAAAGTAAAGTTTATCCTTACTCTCTTGCTCTTACTCTCACTTAAATTTTTACTTAGGTCTTATTCCCAATTCAAAAGTCCTCATAGATTACTAGTTATAGCAAACTTTCAAAACAAAAATTTTCGAACAATAATATGACATGTCTCAGTTATGATTTAAGAGAGAAAAAGTTATTCGTTATTATTATTTATATTATTAAGACGAATGTTTTCATCTAAGACCAATTCCAAAATTCAGTATTTTTCAAAAGTTGTAAACAATTTTCGTAATGGCGATTTCTTGAAAGGCGCCATTTTCCTTTTTAAGCACAGATATATTACTAAACGTCGTAAATCCATATAATCGTAAGTATGTCCGTCCATCCATACATGTTTCCATTGAAAGCACCATGAACCTCATAGTACCTGAACTTAAAACATGACATCTGGAATGAAAGTGTCTCATTGTTATAGGCAGATATAGTTCAAAATTGACCAAATTCGGTCCAGAAAGAAAACACTGGCTCTCGCAAGAATGGAATTCAAACCTAGAAATGTAGCATTTTTTTTTTAATTTTTTAATAATTTTTCTATTTGCCATTTCATTTTCATTAGAATTAATAATTCTTTACAGAACCAAGAATGTTGATTTCTGATACATCCACTTATCTACTGCTGAGTAGGGACAACGTCTTTCAAAACGCAAATGGACGATGTCGGTCCATTAGATAGAACTTGCTCATGGAGGGACAATACACAGCTTTGAGATAATTTTCAATACTTTTTAAAGAATTGTGCCGCATTCATTAATTAAAAGCCGCATACGATAGTATTGCACTGATGCCATCAGTATGTAACTAAGTTCTCTTGAGCCAAGCTTAGGCATATGGCAGACATACCACTCCGACATAATAATGATTTTCTTTTGACGTCATATTCTTTTGGTTGTGTGAATATGTATGATTTTGTGCCAAATAATCGTCATATGCGGGAAGTATCGATTTTCTTCTTTCAATCGAAGAAAATGGCGGCTGAAGCCCATCGAGAGCTTCAAAACGTTTACGAAGATGCTACTTTAAGTGAAAGAACGCATCGAGATTGGTTCCGTCGCTTTAAAGATGGTGATTTTGATGTTGACGGCCGTTCGCGTGAAGGAAGATGAAAAACCTTCGTAGACACTGAATTGACGGCATTGCTTGATGAGGATCCGTGTCAAACGGTAGAAGTGGATAGAAGAGCTTGCTTCAGTTTTAGTAGTTATCCGCTGAGCCATTTCCAAGCGATTGCATGCGTTGGAAACGACTAAAAAGCAAGGAACTTGGGTTCCTTATGAGTTAAAGCCAAGGAACATTACTATAATTCAAAGAAAAGAAAGTCATGGGGCTGCCTAGCCATGCTTCTACGTTGTCGCTCAGCCGAATATTTACGCTGCGAAGGTTATGCTCTGTGTTTGGTGGGACCAGGTCGATGTTATTTGGTGAAACCAAGAGAAACCATTACTGTGGATCGGTATTGACTTCAATTAATGCGACTGAGCCGAGCTCTGCGCGAGAAATGCCCACAATACGCGGAGAGGCACGAAAAAGTAATTCTTCAGCATCGGCGCTCGGCCTCGTCCTTCTAAACCTACTTGGAAACGCTGAAATAGGAAGTCTTACCCCATTGGGCCGTTCGATTCGATGACAAGCGGTCTGGCTGACCAACAGTTCCACTCATATAACGACATCAAGGAATGGCTGGATTCGTCGATAACCTCAAAAATGAACTCTTTTACCATGACAGAATTCGAGCTTTGCCAGAAAGATGGGAAATGAGGTAGCTAGCGATGGGCAATACTTTCAATAAATCATTTGTAAACATGTTTTCATAATAAAGTTGCATTTGCGCGGAACTTTCGTAGGATGTTGCTTTATTAATAAACTAGAATAACTTTATTTTTAAGTTCATATAAGCATTTTTTCTCTATTCACTTGGGAAAAACAACACAATTTCATTAAATCCATTTAATGACCTTTTAAAGTTCTTGAAATTAAATAACCTCTGCACTCGATGACGCATCTGCGTCATCGTTATTCATTGCTGCTCAGAGGGTTGTAGCGGAAATTGCCACAATTACTGTTAAAATCTATCATCAAAATTGACCGTTTTATGGTTTTGTAAAATTACTGTTTATTATAATAAAGAAATAACTCAGGTGCAGTAAAGTTAGGAGATCTTAGGAAATTTCTGAAATCAGTTTATTGGGGAATTTTCAGAAAAGACGTCTTTAAGCAACATCAACAGCAATGTCTATCAGCCAGTTTGCATTTTATGGCTGTGTTTCAAACTGTTATAAATGGAATATTAAACTTAATATACTGCCATACTCAAAGTTTGCAGTGACAACTGCCTTAATTGTCACCCAAAAGTACAGCTTTGAATTGCTGAAATTTGTAGTTTTTCATGTTTAAAACAATGATCCCTCATGAAAAAATTATGTGCAATAACATCAAAAGAGCTTAGGGGCCAAATGCAAGCCGAGTTTCTTGAAATCTATTTTCTGCGGAATTCTTTCATAAAATAGGATGATATTTTGGTGTAGCTCTGAACAGAAAAACTCTTTCAACATTTTTAAAAAACATCTGGACGACGACATTCATCAGCCACCTTGTATTATATATCGGAATACGGCATTTTTGCCATGCTAGTGATTAGTCGACAAGTTTTCTATAAAGCTATAACTCACAAAAGTCACAAAGGGGACGAATTGGTCCAGTAGGGAAAAAGGACCAAGGACCAAATCCAGTTTCTGAAAAATTATGCCATTTCCAAATGTTTCTAAAATGTTTACCATTCAAAAGCAGTATACGCCAGTATTCGGTAATTGAGGTCATTCCAAAAAATAAGATGAGCATTGGCAAAATGGATTGAGTCCACATATTTTGACATCTTCAAACGGCCGCTTAAAAAAATATGATTTTCCAATGACAAAATAAAATAAGTCGCAATAATATATAAGTAACAAATAAAATAAGAAGAAAAATTTTTGCCACGTCATCTTAGCTGACGAAATGTGTGTACATCACGGTTGCGGGAATATGGAACTTTGAGCCATCCGAAAGTTATGGCACTTATTAAACTTTGGGTCTGTCTACTTGTTTTTAATATTATTTAGGTACTAGTTCATGACATTTTTATTACAAAATAATTTCGCGCAAATGACTGCCTTTGAATTTTCAACGAATTGGATTATGATATCCATTTCCAGTCAATTTTTCACATACAAGTGCAAATGCAAATTTCACCAATAATAATAACTAAAGGACGATTTTTAATCGAAGTTTTTTTTTAATCAAATAAAACACTCAAATTTGCATCAAATATTAAAATTTTTTTATTGAAATCGATAAATTGGTCTCTGCCATTTAATTTTTAAAGATAATTTCGTGTAAATGTTGTCCGCGGCTTCGTCTCAAAATGTCCATTCGGAAGGTCCAATTTTTCGTCACTTTTTCTAACATTTCGGCCTGTATTCCGCGAATAACGCGTGTTATATTATCCTGTAAGGCTTCAATAGTGTTCGGCTTGTCCACATACATAGACTAACGACTTGACATAACCCCGCAAGAAATAATAAAGAGGCGTTAAAACGCAAGATCTTGGTGTTCAAACTCACAGGGCCAAATCGAGAGATAAGCTGCTCACCAAATTCATCCCCCAACATATCCATTGTTTCACGAGCAGTGTGGCATGTTGCACCGACGAATTGACATTTCACGATCGTCATTAACACTGGTCGCTACGACTGCAATATTTTCTTCGGTACGCACTCTACGCATGCGAGTCGATGGTTTTATGTCCAACAAAGTAAATTTGGTGCGAAATTTGGAGATAACAGATCATGGACACCTTATGATATACTGAAGTAAACCAATTTCTGTCCGCAACCCCATAGAAAATATTCTAATGGAATTACATTGCATGATTTTGGTAGCCAGTTCACTTTGGCATTTCTATAGATTATGCGGTCATGGAACTTCTATATCCGCAGTGAAAGCCGTCATAACAAAAGCCTACATCGTCCAAATAGAAATCATTTAATTCATGAGACAAAAAAAAATTGGCTACCCTAATTCCGGCAGGTTATCATGGGCAGTACAATCGCACCTCCAGATCGAAAAAAAAATTCACCCAAACTATTAATTTTTGTGACTGCAAAGTAAATACGTTTTCTTGATTAGCATATGGGCTTTCTTCACTCCAGTAATGACCACTTGAAATTATTTAAGAAATCATTTCATAACGAGCATAATCACTAAAAACAGGAGATATAGATAACAGAGCGTAGCCTAAATAGATTTATCATTTTTGCAGTAAAATCCCTATAAGCTGAAAGTTTATATACATATATTTCTGCACAGACACACTAAATATAAATATGAATTTTGGGTAGATGTGAAAAATGAGATGGCACGTACCGCATAACCTTTTGAAAATGTATTAAGTATTAAGTAGATCACCCTTTAGAATTTTTATCAGCAAGTAAAAATATAGAAAGATTGGACTTATAGACTACAACGAGGTATTTAGCGACTCACGCCAAACGTTGTGGAATGATCTTAGTTTTTGTACTAATATAATTTTGTGACATTTTTGATTTCTTTCTTTCTTTGAAAGTTAAGAATTCAAAGCCAAAGCAATTTTTTGTAAGAACTTTAACCGATAATGGCAATATTTTTGAATTTTTTAATGCGATTAAAATTTAACTAAGCTTTCCACCTAAGTTGTTTAATGAAATTACTAAATTGCCTACTTTTCCTTTCCATTTCTTTGCAGATTCCGAAATCCTAACACTGTGCTTAAACCACCACACCCACACCAGAAGCGACCCTCGCTCACCTCAAGTGGGCGATGATATTACTGAGTGACTCCACAAAACAACATAATCAAAACTTCCCACTAATCCCGTATAACAACAGCTGTCAGTTATTAAACCATCACAACGCTCTTTCTCTCTCTCCCTCTCCAAACACCTAGAAAATGGTCTTCAATTTGCTTTTCATAACGACTGTTATCAAGTCGACTTTTGGTGTCATTACCACCGGTCTGTGGCTGATACCTCTTATGCTGGCCGCCATAACCTATTACCGCTACGACAATGTAGATCCCGAATCCAGGGCGTTCGACCAACAGATTCTATTTGCCGAATACGATTTCATTATCGTGGGCGCCGGTTCCGCAGGGGCCGTAGTAGCAAATCGCTTGAGTGAGGTGCGCAAATGGAAAGTTTTGCTGGTGGAGGCGGGTCCTGATGAAAACGAGATATCCGATGTTCCTTCGTTGGCGGCCTATTTGCAGCTGAGCAAATTGGATTGGCAGTATAAGACGGAGCCGTCGAATAAGGCCTGTTTGGGTATGAAAAACAATAGATGCAATTGGCCGAGGGGCAAAGTGTTGGGGGGCTCCAGCGTCTTGAATTACATGGTGTATGTGCGAGGCAATCGTCATGATTATGACCACTGGGAATCACTGGGAAATCCCGGTTGGGGTTATGATAGCGTCTTGCACTACTTTAAGAAATCCGAAGATAATCGAAACCCCTATTTGAGTGAAAACCCCTATCATGGCAAGGGGGGTTATTTGACGGTGCAAGAGTCACCATGGCACTCGCCTTTGGTGGCAGCCTTTGTGGAGGCCGGTACTGAGATTGGCTATGAGAATCGTGATATCAATGGAGAGTTTCAATCCGGATTTATGATAGCTCAGGGCACCATACGCAGAGGTTCGAGATGCAGTACAGCTAAAGCATTTCTAAGGCCCATAAGAAATCGTAAGAACTTTCATGTGGCTATGAATGCTCAAGTGACCAAAGTGATTATAGATCCGGTCACCATGCGAGTTAAGGGGGTAGAATTTGTTAAGAATGGCCAAGTGCAGAAGGTGTATTCCAAGCGGGAAGTCATACTGTCGGCGGGGGCTATAAATAGCCCACAAATAATGATGTTGTCGGGTATAGGTCCTAGGGCCCATTTGGAGGAGCTGGGTATTAAGGTCTTGCAAGATCTGCCGGTGGGTGAGAATTTGCAGGACCATGTGGGCATGGGCGGTTTATCGTTCTTGGTAGACAAACCGGTGGCTATAGTGCAGGATAGGTTTAATCCAACTACTGTGACAATGCAGTATGTTTTGAGGGAAAGGGGACCCATGACCTCTCTGGGTGGTTTAGAAGGACTGGCTTTTGTGCACACACCCTTTTCGAATCGTTCTTTAGATTGGCCGGATATACAATTTCACATGGCTCCTGCTTCCATAAACTCGGATAATGGAGCCAAAGTCAAACATGTTATGGGACTAAAGGATTCATTGTACAATGAAGTGTATCATCCCATAGCCAACAAGGATACTTGGTCCATAATACCCTTATTGCTAAGGCCACGTTCCAGAGGCTGGGTGAGACTCAAGTCCGCCAATCCCTTTCATTATCCGCTTATCAATGCCAACTACTTTGATGACCCTTTGGATGCTAAAACTTTGGTGGAGGGGGCCAAGATAGCGTTGCGTGTAGCCGAGGCCAAGGTTTTTAAACAGTTCGGCTCCAGATTATGGCAGAAATCTTTGCCCAATTGCAAGAAATTTAAATTCCTCTCCGATGCCTACCTGGAATGTCACGTACGCACCATATCGATGACCATTTACCATCCCTGTGGCACGGCCAAAATGGGGCCAGCCTGGGATAAGGAGGCCGTGGTGGATCCACGTCTCAGAGTCTATGGCATACGTGGCCTACGGGTCATCGATGCCAGTATTATGCCCACCATCAGTAGTGGCAACACCAACGCCCCCGTGATAATGATAGGCGAAAAGGGGGCTGATTTAATTAAAGAAGACTGGTTTCACAATCCCGAATATCATGTGAAGGAAGCCAGTTAACCTTAGATTAGATAGGAATAGAGCAGTAGTAAAATCTTCTTCTTTTAAGGCAAACAAAGGCTGTCCACCAGAGTTAGTTAGTTGCTAGAGAAACAAATATTTAATTTTTTATACATTAACGAAGAAATCATCTCAATCAGGGGGCTTTTAGCTTTAACTCCAACCAAGAGTTGCCATGTGTGTCATAATTACGCTATGTGTGCCTATGTTATAGGTGTTAGCAAACCTACAATTATCCTATTTATAGTTCAAAAGTGCTCGTTTGCTATTTTTGCTTAGCCATTTTATGTTAACGCTTATATACATAGTAAGCAAGTCATTCTTAAAGATAACACATTGAAGGAATACAAAGAAACTAATTGCAAAAATAAATTATCATAAAATCTTTATTGTTATCATGTCTGTTGTAGCAAATCATGTATAATAGTTTTTTAAGACACAATGATTAAATTAATTGTTAAATTATTTATTACTATACATCTATCTAAACATACATACATACATAAATTTACACACACGTAACTGTAAGCAAATGTTAACATAAGTATTTAAACAATGTATGAATGTGAATTATTTTAAGTAGAATATAATTGTGACAGAATAATTATGAATAAAGAAAAAACCGAAAAAATCTAAATTCTATATTTTATTCGAAATGTCCTGAGCTGATTAAGAACAGGTTTGTAGGTTAGTCCAATGGAAAATATGTCTTTTAAACGGGGTTTCATAAATCACATGAAAACAAAAATTAACATTTGATAGACAACGAAGAAGCTCTTAGCTTTGATACCTTCAGGCATACTTGACAATTATATAAAAAATGTGATACAGCGTGACAATTCTTTTTTCATTTTTTTTTTTTTTTTTTTTTTTTTGAGATAATTCGGCATTTTTTTTGGATATATTTGAATTAGCTGGAAGACAAAGCTGGAAGATATTCTGTCGAAAAAGAACAGGGAGTTGGTTAATAAAACACAAAAATATTATTATTTTAAGCGGGTACAAAAACACAATAATTCAATCATCACAACATTTGTCAAACGCCCTTCAAGAAAAGACTTCAGTTCTTGCCAAAAATTCTCTTTTTTTTTGATTTTATTGGCAGAAAACGGCGAATGCTTCCAAGTGGTAATTTGAGCGAAAAAATAAGCCGGAGCCATATCAAGTAAATACAATTGTTGTTCGGAGATATTTGGTGGGTTTGTGCATAGAAATTCGTTCACGGTGGTTGCGTAATCGATAACTTTTCTTTTCACAAATCTGGCATTTTCAACAAACTCAAATGTCGCATAACGCCCAGATGATGTAATTTATTTATCATCTCATCATCCGGCAAGATTCTGAGTGCACATCACTGCAATAATCAAAGCAAATAGCCACATTAGTCTGACTTTTGACTCGTTTCTTTCAGTTTTGACTCAGTTGAAAGAAACCATTGCGAAGATGGTTGGCTGGTTTCACATGTCTTCACCTGCTTTCATAAGTTTTATGAATGGTGGATTGGAATTGACTCATTCTACCATATTTTCAGCGACGCGATTCATACTCAAAGAATCGTATGATATGGTATCTCAAATTTAAACCATTTCCTTCACTCCAGCGATGTTAACTTCAGTTAACTATGACCAAAGAGAGGAAAATCTTTTTGAATGCTCTGTGATACTCATATACAATACATGTGTTTTTGATAAAGTCAATTCAGAGTGAACATTCTGTGAGAATTTCAGTGAAATCCAATTCGCTATACAGAATTTGAGAAAGTTTCCTAGTTCGATGTTTTTATCTATTATAAAAATCGCTACGCACACTTGAGATGAAGTGACAAAATCCTGCACTGTAAACCGTTTAAATTCCGCATCAGTATAAAGAATACTTGTGCCAACTTAGCGACACATAGAATTTCAACAATCTTTGAGCGGGCTTTTTGAATGATCAACTTCCGGCAATAAATTTTTGGCGGAATTGGTATCAACTAGATGTCACCGAATCTAAAGACACGTGGTTTAATCTTAATCAACTTCATCAAGAAGGCTTGACCAATTAGTTGGAGCTCCATCGCATCAGAAAATGATAAAATGGGACTGTCAACAACCGCGCATCATTTGGATTGCATTGCGTAAAAAGAGAAAGTGATGTCGTAGATAAGAAAACGCAACCTAATAGCGAAGTTCGCGCGACCTTCCGCATTCTGCAATGCATTAACAATAACCTAACAACAATGCACTAACACAGTAATGTGTTGTAAAAGAGCTTTACTTTAGCATAGCAGATATAAGTAAATAGAAATCGTCTATCGTCATAGAGGACAAAACAAAATAACAAGATCGTCTGACTTAACTCATGTATTTATAAGAAATGTTGGATTAAGTAAAAATTTCTAGAAGTTTTGGGCTAAACGCCTTCGGTGAGCAATATATCATAATATCTGGGTCACACTGTAAGGCGATTTTAAAATCTTGCTTGTTAAGTTTGAACCAAAGAGAAAAGTCGGAGCAGGCACCCAAGAAGATTAGTGCTGCTTCGATGTAACACAAATGTAACGGCAAGACAATGATTTCAAATTTTCGATGGGGCACACTGTGGCAGGCCAACTGACGAAGATGTCAAATTATGGAAGTGGTCACTGTACGAATACTTACGAGTATTTCAGTATCCAGGATTAGACAGAAAACAGTTTGGAATGATTTGCATAATGCTGGTCTCAGAAAAAGCTCAATGTATGGCTGCCAAAAAAAAATCAGGGCGGCGGTCTTCGACTCTCTACCTACTCTCTATTTGTGAAGTAGATGGTGGCTGGCAATAAAAATAATGGATCATGAAAATATCAGTCAAAAAAGATTATGGTCGTTCTACTGAGGGTTTAAAAGGATAAGACTGGAATCATCCACTATGAGCTGCTCAGTACTCGAACCTCTACTGTCAACAACTTAACAGAAGCAAGCAACCCCGAACAGAAGCGCTCAGAAGCGTCAAAGCCAACGCACACACACATTCTTAATGGCGCGTCAGCGATTATCACCATTCCAAGAATTTGCTAAGTTTTCTTGACGGTACAAAACTGATATCAGAATAGGGCCGTGAAAATAAGCTCATTAAGTTTTTTTTTTACTAATATCGACGAGGATTTTTTCAATAGTTATGCAGGTTATGGAACAAATAATTCTGACAGAATAACCCTAACTAAGTTAATTTTTGTTGTTTATATGTTAAAAAATGCTGAATTTGAATTTCAAAAAAGCGTCTAATATATGTGAGAAGTACTAAAGAGGTGTAATGCCTTCTATTTTCTTTCTCAGAAACAGCCTTAGCAAGCGTTTAGCGTGTACCAGATACTGTGCAACTGTATAAAAGTTATGGACTTAAGAAAATGTGAATTAAGTCAGTTATATATATATATAAGAGATACCAGAAGAAGAGAGGAAATGGCATCGAATTTCAATCTTCCGACTAAGTTTATGAAAGGAATCATACGTATGTACCGAATTGGACTAAAACTCCCACCTGATTGAATGATGTGAAGCTAAGACACCAAATATATCTTGACCAAATATTTTTCATGACTTTTTAAGTCAACTGAGTGATATCCGCTGACAGGCTGACTTGTAGAGACGATATCTGCCGTAAATCTCTATGAAACTTCGTGAAACTTAGTAGACGCAGTAGTAATAGATTAGCTTTTTTGGCCCTTTTGGGACCTTCCATATAAACTGACCGATTTTTAGAATTAAATTTTTTTGTCAAATGACCAATTAAACCCATATATATTCTTAAGTTCATACACTACATTCTATCGAATTTGGTGTTTCTTATGTATTTGCTCAATTGCTAAGAATGAATACAAACTGAATTATCAAGGATCTTCTGGAACTTCCCACATAAATTAGCCGGTTTTCCGGAATCCACATTTTTCCCTGCAATTCCTAATACACAGACTGCAATGACCTGCAATTTTGTTTATTGTTTTGGGTCTATAATTTCGGAATATCTTCTATATTAAATTCATTAAATATACTCGTAGTCAAATTTGATATACGTCAAAGGTCTGCCATTGGCATTGTGACGCCCCTTCTGGTATGTCCCAAAGAAATAGAGCGATTTTCCGAAATTCATTTATTTCCTTAACTCCTAACTCAGTAGCTGCAGCAAACTTAATTTTTGCTCATTACATTGTTTACAAAGTTTGTTAATATTTGGGAAAAACCTACCAAAGAAACACGTTCTTCTTTCTACCTCCATTCCCATTCGTGTACCCCTCATGCAAATTGACCGATTTAGCGAAATATAATTTTCCCCCATTAAGCACACTACTGCAGTCTAAGTAACTTGAACTTTTTCTACTGCATTTAATTGTAGTGCTTGAAAGAATATAAATAAACATCGACGTGACAACACTGCCGTTTGTGGTACCTCCTACACAAGTTACCTAATTTATCCCATTAACTGCTGGATTCAAATCTTTTATCCAAATTTGTGGTGCCCCATGGTATATTAGGATTGATAACATACGCAAGGATTTAAACATTCCTTATATTTCCGGGAAAATAAGAAAATTAAGCAGGTCATATGTATCGAAGTTGCCCTCCCACTCAAACCCACTCGCTCAAAACCTTCAACATTTTCCCGGCCATATACGGCTAAGAAGAAAGGACACGCTAGACTTGGTCCGGTGATAAAAAGTTCGGCTCGCCAAAAACAAGATCCGGCAATGGCAGGATACTTTAGTTTAAGATAGGATTAAGATTTGAATATTTATTGTAAATTTCGAACGAAAGATCCAATAAAGAAAATGAATGAAAAAAAAAATTCTACTAAGTGCATCATTGTGCATTAATTCAGATCATTTATTAATAAAAAAAACTACCATTTTACCACACAACTCTTGGTGCTCCACAATAAAATTTTTGTACCAACGCAGAAGAACGTTGACTAAAGTCCCTTGGCTTTGAACTCTTTCTTTCTGTCAACTGAGTACACTCACTTCAATAGAAAGTGTTAATCGGAGCAACTTCATTTTGGATCCCTAGGGTGCCATAGGCGTTTCTCACAACTTTGAGCTGACTGACATTTTTTTTTTTTTGCATTTTACCAAGAAGTTTGTGTAAAATGCGTGAATCTCTCTAAAATAAGCAGCTGCGCTGCTTTGTGTAAGTCGACAAAGATTTTTGCTCCCTATCCCTAATTAAGTTCTACGCGAATTATTTTGTTTGTCTTTATTAATAACGGATTATTCATTTAAAAGACCAGTGGGTCCCTTTGAGGTAGATTTCGACCACGTTTTTGGCTCATTTCGGGGGGTATCTCGGCGATAACTTGACGACCGTTGGTTTCCAAGTGCCCCAACGTCTGGGATTATCCGCGTAAACACGGTCTTTGACGTAGACTCACAAAAAAGTCTAGCGGCGTCATATCGCATGATCGTGGTGGCCAATTGACGCTGCTTAAACGTCAAATTACATTTTCTGGTTTGTGACACCGTCCTGTTGAAACGACATATCTTCCAGTTGATAATCTTCAACTACAGGCTAAAAAAATCGGTTATCACACAATTACAGCGCACTGAATGGAAATTCACATCACATTTCCACTAACAGAAGCGTTATTTTTCGGCGGTGCGTACATTGCTATGATGCATAGGCCTGGCCACATCTGCAACGCTACCAGCCTCTTAAAATTTCTTTATAATCTTACCAATCCCTTACCCAGTAGGTCAATTATGACGACCACAAACACTCCGTAATGCACGAAAAGTGCCCACGTTTGAATCACCACTTTTGTAGTAAGTTTTAAATATTTTTACGCGTTCTTCAGTTGTTAAACGATCCATATGTCCATATGGATCCATATGGACATATCCATATGTAAATAATAGATGACAGATATTTGACAGCTGACCGCCATGCCAGACCGGCGGTTTTGAAACTACTAAATGGATAACCCTTTACATTAATTCGTATTTGTTTTTTTTTTTCTTTTTTCCCCTTTTTTTTGGTATTCAATGGCCTCTTTAACAGTAATATCAATAAAAAATAAGATAATTATATCTTGTCAAGTATTGTTTATTGTACAATAATCACGTAGGAGGCAATCTTTAACAAATTAAAGTGAGTATTTCATTCTTCTGGTTTCGTATTGATGCTGTCAATTATGAGAGAATAGTTATGAATGCTATTAAATCTATCAAATATACTTTTTATTGTTTTTTCATAGAAGGGGAATCGATTTTGAGTCCGATTTGGCATCTGTTTTGATAACCGTTTCTCTATATAAGGCAAACTGCTAATTAATATCTAACTTGTTTAACAAAGGATTTTTGTTTTGTTTTTTGCATTCATTAGAATATATCGAGTAGTGCCTAATTCAATATAGATTGCATAAATTGTTAATGACTGCAAATTGTCAATACTTGTCTCGCATTTTCTGCGGTTTGAGGAATCCCCAAAGAGGTTGGGTAAAAAATGAAATGGCTGTAGATAAGCATAAGAGGCAAATACACTCAGCGAAATTCAATTAAAGGCAACTGATTTCATAGCTATAAAGTTGTGGTAAATACTTGAAAAAATAAAACTAAAGCACAAATATTAAATTAAAATTAGTTAAATAAGGTCACAAATCCAACTAAACTGCTAATTTCTCTGTATATTTAACAACAATTACAATTCCAACAAAATACGCTGCGAATTTAATGAAACCAACCTTCTGACTTATGTATTTTTTTTTTAAATTCCAAGTTGCTATTGAATCAGCCATACTCTGCAATATCAAACTGAGATTTTACTGAATTCGTCTGTTATGGTTATGCAAATCTCCCCCATAGATCAACATTTGCAATCGTGAAATAAGCTCGACGAGTTCTTATCTGAATATTGGCATGTTCTTAATCAGGTTTAAATCCAAAGAATGTAAGACCCATTCTGAAAGCCTTATTTGCTCTTCTCGAAAAATTATAACTGAAAAACAAAATTAAGAAGAATGAATGAATACTCATGACTTTAACTGAATTTCGCTAGGTGTATTTCACTTCATTGACAGGTCACACGTATGTGACACCTGGCGACTGCTTTAGACTGATGTTATTTATGTTTATAGACATTTATAGAGATATTAAGATTCGATAATAAATTTTAAAATTCCTTTTAGACTTTGAACATTTCAGGGATGCAGAATATGTTTAAAGTGAGCCGAGATTTCTTAATCATATATTAGTATAGAGAAATAGGCCAATAAATATTGGCGAGAAGTTAAACAGGAGAAGCCTGCCACCTTAAAACCAGAATTATTCTTTGCAGTATAAACATACAGTCGTACACAAAATTAAGGACATATGAATACTTTTTTTAGGTTTTGTTTAATATCATGTTTATAAAATAGAAAATGGTAAAGGAGATACACCAGTATTGTATATAAAAATGTTGTAATTGATTGTCAACAAAAAGAGTTTATAATCAAGGCACAGTATAAAATTTACTACAAAAACAGTTACATTACCTCTTGATATTGTTTTGCAAAATTAAGGGCACATTTGCCGTTTTTTGAGAGAAGTTTACAATAGAATTTGAGTGATGGCAAAAGACAATCTCATTCAAGTCAGAAAATCGCTTCGAGCTAGCCACGTGCAATATTTCTAAAATTTAATCGTTTTGAAGGTGGAAAATTTTAAAAAATTTCAAAATGGCGACCCGTAAATAGCTTACCTAGAAGAGCGACAGATTATAATCGATTTATAAGAGAAGGGCAACAAATCTTACGGTGAAATTGGTAAATCAAATATGCAGGTTTTACATGAGTCTCGCTGGGAAAGCCTTACCCATGGTGTGCCATCACACAGGTGCTGTTTTCCGTCATTTTTTCTTGGTTATATGTTCTTTCTTTCTTCTAGCGACAGCAAGCGCCTCTTTGGGGAACTCAAACTAATCCCGAAGGATTAGTCAAACTACCAGAGATTGGAAGTAGGTCCCTTGGAAAAGCTTCCTCAGGTCTCACTCCCTCACTCGGCCAAAGTACCTTCGTAGCCACTTGGTATGATATACATGAACAGTGTTTTCTAAGCTAACGCCTTCCTTCACCAACGCAACATGAAGCAACGCAAAAGCACTGAAAACACTTGTTCGGGCAACCACAGCCAGTACGATGCTCCCACCAGGGGTCCATCACCATTGACCAGGAAGGAACAATGTTCCTTGGGCCCCTGGTCACCCGTGCTACCAGAAGAGAAGAACCCTCTGGACTGGGTTTCGCAGACAAGCTACTCCAGTTTTGTTTTATCATACCTCGCATGGAACTGGTAATCCATAATCTACGGCATAGATTTTCAATGTCCGAGGAGACAATATCAACACAGCAAAGCACACCGTGCTCCAATCATAGTTCATTAACCAGATCTCTCTGGCCATACAACTACATTAACGGAAAAGATAAATCTTCTGATACCTCCCGACGGTTTCTCTATGTCCGCGCCTGTTGCCAGGATGTGTCTTGTTTAACTATGACTCTCCTCTTTACTTGGTTTTCGAAAAACGAGTTCCAAGATCAGTTTGATGTCATATTATAGGTGAATCCCAAGACATAATCCACCTTTTCCTAGGGCGCCTTGCACAAGGTCACACTACTACAAGCATCATACCCTTTGCCTGCTTAATTACAGGATCAGGTAGAGAGGCCTGCGTTTTAGGGGTAAGCGGTACAAAGCATCCTAAGAAACACCCGCCTACCCACGGTGAAATTGGTAAAATAATGTCTCAAAGTCGGTATACTGTTAGAAAAGAGATACAACGACAAATAAATGAAAATCGCATAGAGAATAAACCTGGGGCTGGCCGACCAGCCAAATTGACTTAAAAAGATAGACGATATAAAAGGCGTTATATCGACAAAAACCCGTTCACAAGTGCCAGAAAAATAAGTGACGATCTTGAAAAATATCAGGGTAAAAAATACTGTACCCTAAAACTGTTCGAAGATGCCTAGCTAGTCAGGGTCTACAGTCATGTGCATCTAGAAAGAAACCCCGTATTAACTTAGTGAACAGGAACAAACGCTTAGATTTCGCAGAACAGTATTTAGACAAGTCCAAAGAGTTTTGGGATACCGTTATTTGCACTGGCAAATCGAAATACAATACATTCGGTTCAGATGAAAAAAAGTATGGCGGAGAATAAGGGAAGCCTTAAATCCAAATAACACTGTAAAGACAGTTAAACGTGAGAAGGAGGTGTCATGGTAAGGTGCTGTATGTCGTCATCGGGTGTTGGAAATTTAGTTTTTATCAAAAATACAATGAACCAATACGTATACCTGGATATCTTAAAAAGTAATTCAAAAGGAAGTGCCTTTTCAACAGGACAACGACCCGAAGCACACCGCCCACAATGTGAAAATGTGGCTTCTTTTTAAAACCCCACTTATGCTTGTAACTCCTCTACAAAGCCCAGACCTTAACCCCATAGAACACCTATGAGAAATTTTAGAAAGAAAGTTCGCAAACATGAAATTCGGAGCAAAATCAAACTAAAAGCGCTTCTTAAGGAAGAATGGGATAGAATTAGCACAGAAGAAGCAAAAAACTTGGTAAATTCTATGACAAAAAGGATGAAGGCGGTATTAGATATGAAAGGTTATCCAACAAAATATTACAAAATGCAAAATTTAACCTAATTTTTCAATAATTCTAAATTTTTGTTCAAGGTGTGACCTTAATTTTGCGGAGCAAAATCGTGGTGACTTGGTAATGTTTTTTGAATAATTTTTATATTAAGACAATGAGGTTCCTTATTTTTTGTTGTCATTAATTAAAAGTGTCTTAGCCTAAAATGCATAAGTATTTTTTTTTTAACTTTTTTATATAAAATAAAAGAAAACCTGAAGGAAATCTAAAAATATTGTTACTGTGTCCTTAATTCTGCGCGCCACTGTGTCAATGTTTATGTACTTAATTTCTACTTTAAATTCCCAAGCACTACATTGTCGTATATGTAGTCAGCCAGTCATTGTAAACATCTTTCTACAATTGAAGACCTGTCGCGCCCACACGTTTCCGCCAATTTGCATAATATGGCCCGTAATCTTAAGTTCTCCCATGATTTACTTTTAAGCTACGAGATATGCAATGATATTAACTGAGGTTCTCCGAAGTTAAGGACCCAATTGTTTCAGATGTATTAATGATGCATAGAGAATATCTTGTGTAAATATGGAGACATCTATACGTAATCAAACTTTCCGAAATTTTTGATAGAAAGAATGTACGAAGTTCGATCTAAATCGCATGGAACGAGTGACAACATTTTAAAATTGTACTAACTTGGAAACATCCTACAGAATAGTTTATCCCTGGCAAATCAAAAAAATCTTTTTATTGTGATCTGATTCAATTAATTTAGGTTTCAAAATGTTCAATATTTCGTCTATTGACAGTTAATTTATCTCCTGATATACCTGATTGTTTTTACAACCTCTGTATGGCAGATGCGATTATTAATGTCTAATTATTTAACAATTTCCGAAAAAGGTAACTAATTAATCCGAAATGCCAACGATACAACACAATTCCATCAATATTTGTAAAACTGCAGTGATTTGAAAATAATAAACTTGCTTCTGAGTGCGAACAGTTTAGAAATAAGTAGTTCTTTGTTATGTTTGCCAGTTAAAAGTTAATGAACTTCCTTGTCTGGCATTAAAATTCTCAAGTTATCATTGCTGTTATTTTTGGCAAATAATGGTACTTGTTTTTTGAATTATTGTTAAAGTTAACAATGACTTTTTTCTAACACACCAACTTGGCGTCCACTTGAGTCGAGCATTTTATTGTGATCCCATGAAGCAGTCAGTCACCAAAAAAATTACTAAAGTAAATAGTCATCGAAATAAAATGCATTTTCAGATTTATTGGAATAAATTGTAGTAATGAGAGTTTAACTTTTGTGTCTTTTGCCGCTTGCAATTGATTTCGATTTTTTTTTTTTGTCAGGAAAAGAGTGATCTGAGTTGAAATATAGCAAAGGTATATAACAAGTTTTCAAATAAAGAGCCTTAATTGACGAGTGTCCCAATTGTGTGAGAAGATTCAAGTTCAGCAGCGACTTTATTTTTTCGAAAAATAATGCAGTTCATTTCAGTGACATTTTGGCGATAGTCAAAAATGTGAGTATCATTTCAAATATCATTTATGCGTATCTAATTATCACAAATGAAAGTATATGATTAGATTTTTTAACAAATATATTCGAAATATTCTACACCACTTCCAATTGAAATTAAAAAAAAAAGTCATTTTAAATTCAAAACACCTTAATAGATATTCAACACATATCCATTTAAATTCAAAACACATCCATTCAGATTTAAAGCACATGAATTCGGATTAAACCAAGATGTCAATTGCAATTCAAAACTTATTACCAGAAATATAATAATTCAAAAGATAATAATGGAAATTCGAAACAAAAATAATTGACAGTTCCAACTGTAACACACTCTACTCAGCTATCACGCCCTTCAGCTATGTATATTTTTGTTTCTGCAGATTTATGATTTGGTAAGAAAATTTAAGCACATTTTTGCAGTTGCTAGGATGTGAGTGTTGTGAATTTCAATTAACGAGCTTTGGATGTCAGTTGATGATTTTGAATTTTAATTTACACCTTTCGCTTTTCAATTGACAAGTTTTGAATTTCTATTCATGTAATTTGAATTCCCATTGATTCATTTTGAATTTCAAACGGAAGTTTTAATTTTCAAATGCAGTGTTTGGAATTTTTGGAATTTTGTACACAGACTAAACAAATTTTGATAATTGGCAATTGGTGCCACCTTTGCGACACATTCTAAGCCGTATTTACATTCAACGCTTAAGTTCAAAGGCTAACTTTGGGAACTTCAAAGATGATATCTCGGAAGAAAACTTTTAAAAATGAACAAACATCTCGGATTATTCCGCCCACCATCGTTTCCGTTTTTCAGATTGGCTTGACCGGAATTGATGGAAATAGTTGCACTAACAGGAATTAATTGAAGATATAAACTACTGGAATTCTGTTTAAAAGATACGAATTAACCTGCCAAAAGCTCCCTATTGAAAGGAATCCATCAAAATTTATACAAATCAAAGTTGTTGTACTCAAATTGATCAAAATCATTATTATGAAGAATTGATCGATATCGTTGTATTAAGAAGTATTGATTAAAATCATCGTTGTCAAGAATCGATTGTTCATCGTTTTTCGAGGCCAATCGATTAAGATGGTTCTATTGCGAGAAATTGATCTAAATCACTATATTGAAAAAAAAAAAAAATGAACGAAATAGTTGTATTAAAAAGAATCGACAGAAATCGTTCATGAGAAGAGTTGATGGAAATCGAATAGGTAATCATCTTTCGTCTTTTGAAATAAATTGATGGGGATTGTGGTATTACGACGATTCAACCGAAATTGCTCTGTTAAAAAGAAACGAACGTTATGTTAGAAGGGATCAGCCAGAAGATTTCCACTGGAGGGAATAAACCAATGTTATTGTTTTGTAGGAAAAAAAAATTGTCAAAATCACTCTACTGGGTTTAGTCAACTCTAACCACTATATGTGGGAAAATCTTGCTTGGGAAAAACTGGCCACTGTTATTGTATTGAGCGAAATCGTTGTTGGGAATAGCTGATCGTTTGTTGTGTTTTGAGAAGAACCGATTGGAATTATTCTGTTCAAAAGAACTGAACAAAATCGCTGCTATGGAAAGAGTTAACCCAAATCATTATATTCCAAATAAAGGACCGAAATTATCTTATTCAAAAATCGACCGAGACCATTTTGATCGAAATCGTTGTGAAGGGAAAGGATCGTTTTCGTGTTAAAAAAAATAACTGATGTGATTCGAATTTCAATTTATGTGTTTTGAATTTCAGTTGATGTGTTTTGAATTGCAATTGATGTGTTCTGAATTTCAATTGATGTCTTTTGAATTTCAATTGGCGTCTTTTGGTTTTTAATTGATGTCTTTCGAATTTCAAATGGAATATTTGAATTTCAATTGATGTCTTTTGAATTTCAAATGGAAATTTTGATTTTTAATCGATTTTTTTTAATTTCAAGTGGAAATTTTGATTTTCAATTGATGTGTTTCGAATTTCAAATAGAATTTTTGAATTTCAATTGGAATTCTTCGAATTTCAATTGGAAATGGTGTAGAGTTACCGAAATCTTTATATCCGGGTGGAACTACTAAAATCTGTCTGTTGGGATGGAAGATTGTCTTAGTAAATGAAGAAAGACAGCTACATATATATATAAATAATTGGCAGAAGCCTAAATACAGCTTGTTTTACTTGGACGTTAGTTGTACCTACGCAAACACCTTTTAGTTGTTTCTTCAGCATAAATTATGACTCACAACCATTTGTCATTTTGTGCCAAGCAATGACCACTTAATACTACCAAGCAATGACGCTAAATTAGTACAATTCAAGTAATATTTGAAACATTACTGGACAAATCATTTATGACATAATTCTGCTGTTTAAATTTATTCGCATACAGCAAAACTTTTGGGAATCGGTTCAGGCATAGTTAGAGAAAATCCATTATTTTCCAATAGACATCTTAAGCAATCTGTATTTCACGATACATAATTGTGATCGAGTTACGCTAGATGGCGTTAGAAAGATAAAATGTTGCACTCAAAACACTACTAAAATAGCATAGTTTGAAACCATATAAAAAATAGACACCTGTATTAAAAAAATACTCCATATTTTACAGTTTTTCTATGATAGAGGCAGAAATGCAGGCCAGGTGGCGGAAAACATGAGTAGCATTTATGGCTCTGATACTGCAACAGCCAATCAATTCAATGCCGGTAATTTTGATTTCAAAGAGTCACCACGCTTTGGTATCGCGTAAGAACTGTTTAAAATTGACCAGGGGTGAAAGTTGCACAAAATACTATTTGGCAGGATATAAAAAGAAGCTCGATGTATGGTTGCCACACGGACTGAATTTGTATCTGCAAATCGCTACTGAATCGCAACAAAATCGATCCTTTTCTGAATCGGATGGTGACAGGCGGTAGAAAGTGAATCACTTTCGGCAACGTTAAGGGAAAATGGTCGTGATCGTATAGCGGCGACCCATCGCAAACACTGTACAAACGGGGGCTGACGGTCTAGAATGGTTTGCTATGCCTTTAATAAGTTTGGCATGCTCTCCTACGGCCAAATTCTTAATTCGGACTTGTATTATTAACAGTTTGCAAATAGTCGAACAAAAGAAGCAATCTGCCAGAGGCGGGCAGCTGTAGCCAATAGCATTAAATGGAAATGTGCTCTATCTGGACAACGCCAAGCTACAAACGAGTGACGCCACCGAACCTCCAGAATCCACGTTATAGTCCAGATATGACACCAAGTGATTACAATCTGGTTGTGTCTCTGGCGAATGATTTTGCTGGTGAAAAACTCATCTCAAGAGAATGCTATGAAAATTAACTGCCCCATTTTTCAGCCAATAGGAACGAGGGTTTCTATGAAAAAGGCATAATGGAATCGCTTTCAATATGGCAACAATTTATCGAACAAAAGGCGTATATTTGATCTAAATTGGATCATTCTAACTGTGCCAAATAAAAATAAAAAGTAAGTGTATTCCGAGGAATTATTAACCTGTGCAGTTATTGCATCACTTTTGAAAGAGGTTGTGTTGGTGAATAAAGCCGAATTTCGAAAAAAAGTGTTTCCTTCCTCAGTCTGAAGTGATAGTATGTCCACGTAATTGTCGAAATTCCCATTTTACGTAATAGAACAAATTTCTTTTGTGACATATTTAAGAAATATAATTGATATTTAAAACAAAGTGGAATAGAGTATATAAGTTGTATAAGATGGGTATAATTTATTTGATAATTGCTTATTAGCAACCAAAAACTTTTGTTGAGAATTTTAAATTCAGCAGTCAATTTAACGAAAAAAAAGTGACTTGCAAAAAATGAAGACAATTTATTATCGAATATCTTTTAATACCAGCGCAAAACAGAACTGATTGAAAACTTGTTACAATTAAAAATATTTACACATTATGTAAATTTTATATTTACCAAATCGAAGTTAATTCTGATATTATGGAAGTTATGAGAGTTCAATAAACGTTACCACAAAAATCGTAATATAAACAGTTCTTATGTCTTACAGTCGATCCACTTTACTCACGGTGAGACAGCAGTTTTTAGATGAAAAAACTTAACAGACAAACTATTCAGGTTTTAAATCAATAATTTGTGTTTTGTTTTGCTTTTAGTGTAACTCCGCATACAACATTCTAAAACCTCTTCAGAGGAATGTGTTTTGATTTCGGTGAGTAGATCAAGTGTAACAGATCTTTACGGCTTTACGATTATAGTTTGAAACACATATGAAGCCATTAGAAATTACAATTCATGATGATTGCCAATCAACGAGTATGTAAGTATGTATGTAATAAATCAACGTGTATTGAAGATTTCCTATTGGCAATACACTTCTTTGTCTCAGCCTTGAAAAGAAACGTCTTTGTTACTGCCAAGACAATGTCAACAATATAGCCTAAACCTTTAATAGCAATAGAAATATCATTAGGCGTTTCAATCGTTTAGTTTGTGTTTAACAGCCACTGAAAACTAACATCTGCATCATTTTTTAAGGAAAAAATTGCGATAATGCTCAAAGTTCTAGAGATATCTCGATAAGTCACAAACTCACAAGTTTTGCGAAACAAATATTTCTGAAAGCCTTTAAAAATGTAAACTTTAGCTAGATTTCCGATCATTCTTTTACTAATATCTCTTCAGTTAGGGGCAACGTTGACAATGCAACAACTAAATAATGGAAGCTTTAAGCTTTTGTCCATCAGAATCTGAACCCACTTCCCAAATTACTCCATTCCTGTACATTTTTAAAAATTTGAATTTGAAGTTGTGAAAAATTCTACTTTGGGACTTATTGTGGGTCTCCAGATTACTTCTTTCTCATGTCGCAAGTAGTTTTGTCTCTTGGCTTAAGAACTCGGCTTTATAACTGCAAGCCAAGAATAGAAATATAATTTATTTAAGAGGCATCTATCATATGGTTCCAAAAACCTACTCAGAAAAACTCAACAAAGAAATGCCCATTTTCAAGATATACACATTTTTATATTTTAATGATTTTTTATTTAGCAAATATTTAAACCATGGTCGATCGTGGTTAGTACACGCAACTGTTGTTCACATGGTTCACTCCCACATATAGCCACCTATAATTATTCTTCGAGTAGCCGAGTAATCCACAAATCAGGTAAATGTCAACTCATCAAACTGTGATGTTTGGAATCATACCTAAACTATACCTATATTTTCCGATTAATAAGCCTAAAATTAAAATGCGTTTAAGCTCACTGAATGTGAGATAATTTAATATATAAATTTTTTGGTAATATAAAATATAATAGATATCATTTCTCACAAGCCCCTTTGGAATCAAAAGAATTGTTTATTATCACGATTGTACGCAACGTTTAGTTAATAAAAGAAACACTTTTTTGTATGTATGGCGACGTTTCCCTTTGGCGACTTTTTTAATATTCCACTTTTTCCAAACACCTGAAAAATCTAAACATTTCGCTACTCTCAGGATTGGATGGCACATTTCTGAGCTATGAACAAAAGTTATTGGATTTTAGGAAACACAGGGGATGGCGTACCAATAGTGCTACAATAAAAAATTCGAAATACTTTTTTTTATTTTATGTACATATTTCATTAATTTTTTTTATTGTATAGAAAACTAAATTTTATTTTATAAAGGGTGTCCCAACAAGAACGCAAGATTTAAATGACTGATGCAGCAATTGAATTGTTTCTCTGGCTGTATGACATGTGGCGCCATCTTGTTGAAACCACATGCCCTCCACATTCATTTCTCCAATTCTAGGCGCGAAAAAACTGGTTATCATTTCACGATACCGAACATCACACAGTGACACGTTGAGGATGCATTTGCTTCTCGTGAATCACTCGTGGATTTTCCTCACCCCAAATGCGACAATTCCGCCTCGTCACTGAAGATGATTATATCGGCAAAATCAGCACTTTCATGTTGTCTCTCCAATACCGAATTAACGAACTCCCTTCGCTGTCCATGGTCAGCTGGCTTCAGTTTCTGAGTCAATTGCACTTTGTATGCGTAAAGATGCAAATCTTTCGGCAAAATTCGCTGCATAGTGGATTTGGAGACACTAATTTGCTGAGCTCGGTGTCAAATTGAGGTGGATGGAGTTTGAGCGAAATCATCACGACCAGCTGCGACATTTTCGGTCGATCGACCTGGTCGAAGGCGCGTTGTTGTCTTTACATCACTAACAGACAAAGTTTTGGCAAATTTATCCATTAATCTCTTTGCAGTTGACTCTTTTGAAGCATTATTGTGACCCCAAATTGATTGCAATTTGCGAACTGTAGTCGCAAAACTTTCAATGTTTTGGTAAAACTACATACACTATGAGAATGCGTTGTTCGTTCGAGTAGCGCTCCATTTTTACTAATCTCGTACTTTCTACTAGCAAAACAAATTTAAATCGGGCGTTCTTGTTGGGACACCCTTTATAACTAATTGGTTTTGAAGATGATAGACGGCAAATGACATCCATGCTTCTGAAGTTGATAGATTGCTTCATTTCAGTCAGAGTCCTTAGTTTTAATTTGTACATCTCTTGTGTGAAATAACCCCATAAAAGGAGGAGTTCCTGGATATGAATTTGTTAGGGAACTTTTGTTGGAGCTCCGCAGTTGCTCCATCTTGCTGTAACTAAGTGCTGTTGAAACGGCTTCGTCTTCGGCCGGTAAAAAAACTCCTTCCACATCTTTAAATAATGGTCCCACTGTTTGCCGTTTTGTGTTTGTAGCACGATTCGTGGGCCATTCTGTATGAAAGTTGTTGCTTTTTTATGCACTTAATAATGTTTTATCGATTTTTTTAACTTGTCTGCAAACACTTTTCTTTCTGTTTTCGAAATATTGCACATCTACTTGTAAAATATTTCTGGGCACATTGTGTTGGTTTAATTGGTCATGCCTTCTCCACATTTGTATTTTAGCGACTTTCTTTTTAATTAAAAAATGTAAAAAAATTGCCACCATGCTGCAGTAAATGAGGAAAATGCGCTTCGTTGAAACCCAAATTCGCTTATTTCCGAGACTCGACAATTCAAAATATGGGTTTATTTTTGGTTTACGACATATTTGTGTTTTAGTAATTTTTTAAATATTCCCAGCACCATCTATTGGGTGTAATTTTCTAAATTGAACATTTTTGGTTCGCGACAAATGAGTGTATTTGAATTTCGGAAATATTTTAATCTTAATCTTTTCCATAACCCGTTAGGAACTCACAAATTTCGTAATTTCGTCTTCGAGATATTAGTATCATCGTATTTCTGCGATTTTTTGCTTGGAGAATTTTTGAATATAAATTTGAAAATGTTTGCACATCAAAAACTGACAGTTCCTGATATCACAAAAAGATAATTTCCAAGGTTAGCCGTCAGAAAGCATGGAAAGTACAAATATTTTTGTAGAAGGTTTCGGCACTCAAAAGAACAGTTTTTCTACGGCTTTTAGGTACTATTTGAAAATCAGGACGAAAAGGATAACCACTAAGGAGATTGAGATTTGATTTGGTAATAATCTAGCACCAACTGTTGACCTTTGTATTGCATTTCCTGTTGTACAACAATGTTGGCTAGTAAGTGTTATATCTAATTTGTCACGATTTCAAGGCAAAACAAAAATACCGACCTTTCGTGTTTTTGTTTTTTTTTTTTTCAAACGGATTTGTTTATTTGAAAAAAAGCAATCACAGGCGCTGTAAACTAAACTCTAATGCAGCTCATTTCAGTTCGTGATCCTCTTTAATCATATCGGCCGCCTTCTCGGCGATCATGTAAACCGCCGCATTAGGATGAGCAGCAACTAAATTTGGCATTATGCTGGCATCAACCACCCGCAATCTCCCGACACCATAAACTCTAAGACGTGGATCCACCACTGCTGATCTATCCCATCTCGGACCCATTTTTGCTGTACCCGATTGATGATAAATGGTAAAGGTAAAATGCCGGGCGTAGCATTCCAAATACTCTTTTGAAGTTATATCCCCATATTTGGCACACGTCGGAATCCTTTTCTCCAGCAGTCTGGCATTTATCTTACGCATTGAGGGCATATCCAAAAGAGCGATAACTTGTTCCATACCTCTTATCGTCAGATTTAGATCGTACGGATCACTAAAGTAGTTGGGGTAAATGAGAGGATATTTTCTTGGGTTCTTGCTGGCAAGCAAAATGCGACCGCGGCTGCGTGGCCTCAAAAGCACGGGGAATATCATGAAAAGATTTGTCTCATCTCTAATAGACTCTGCGTACAATTCTAGGAATATTTCGTCTTTAATGCCTAGAACAATCGGCGCAACTGGACTCGTAGAAAAGGCACCATTGGTCATAAACAGTTCCATGTCAGGCCAACCTTCAGGATCTAAGGGATTATCGAGGTCATAGAAGGCCATAGCTTCTACTCCACCTGGCACGGAGAGTTTGCTGTTTTGTGTTTGTAGTCTCAGAAATTCTCCCACGTTGTAAAATGTACTCAAATGCATGGTCGTTTCATTGCAGAGAATATTGAGACCTGGTCCAATGTGATCCTGCAAATTGAAGCCCACAGCCAGATCAACCAAGGGTTGAACGCCCGTCTCCGTGAGATGTTTTGCGGGTCCTATACCTGACAACATTAGTAACTGTGGCGTATTTATAG
>JAHXMU010000231.1:508880-571681 GCA_019455685.1 Philornis downsi
ACGACGGCATGCTTGATTATATGAAGATTGGGTCTTTGGCCCTTTAAAGGATACAAATAACCAATATTGGCACTCCAACGATAACCCTTCTCTGTGGTCGTCTGAGCCAAGGAGACACCTCTCTGCCGTCGTCCATTGTAGTCAACATAGGGAAGACCATCTTCGTTGGCAGCTTTAATGAATGCACTGGCAATGTTAGAATGCCAGCTGGGATAGGCAATCTTAACCGGCCCTTGGCGTCCCTTAAAATCATTCTCCGCATCAGACACCGATGAATCTTCCAATTTCTTAAAGTAGGGTAAAACTTCTTGGTAGCTCCAACCCTCATTGCCCATTGCCGACCAGTTATCGAAATCACGACGATTGCCCCGAGTATATAGCATAAAGTTCAACACCGAGGAGCCACCCATAACTTTACCTTTAGCGAAGTTGCAGCGATTACCCTTAAAACCTAAACAGAACTTATCCGATGGCTGGGTGCGATAAGCCCAGTTAAGTTCACGGCTTAATTGTAGCAAGTGGGCGGCAAGGGGTATGTCCATAAGTAAAAGCTCCGCCCCACCAGCTTCCAGAAGAAGAACAGTCCAATTTCGATTTTCAGACAAACGGGCGGCTAAGGCACAACCTGCCGTGCCCGCGCCCACTACTATGAAGTCATATTCCCCTAAAAGTTGCGCCTGGTTGTCTAAAGCTTCTAGATTTGATCTAAATATGCTTTCTTGCAGAAATTCCCATAGAAAGGACAAAATGTTGCGGCAGAATATAATTCTCAGCCAAAATATCACCAGAACGGTTAGAAACTTAAAAAAATGCATACTAAGCGACTCGCGTTTTGAATTAAACTGATAAGTGGTGATCTTAAATAATGCTCTAAGCGCAGTTTGCAATTTTTGACGCTTTATGTCTTTAGGTACGGAGCGGCAGGTGAAGGGAATTAATGGGATCAAGAGATCACGACTATTTCGCGGAGTAATACAGACGGCATTTTAATAAACATGCGATGAAGGTCGAGCATTAACGCTGCATTTCAATGATATTAAGATATTATATTAGCTGATGGGAAACCACATTTTGTTAATTAAATTAAAGCCGTTTTGTTTCGTTAAAATCTTGTGTTCCCAAGCAAATATATTCTCGATGTTACAGGCCGACCTTTAGTTTAATATTATATTGGATAGCAAAATGAATTGAAGGAAATGTTCTGTTATTGCCAATAGAATAGAACTTTATTTCACTCCATCCTCAGCTCTCTTAGCTGCACCTTCCTGGGTATAGTGTTGAATCTTAACGGCCTATAAATAAATGGCTAAATATAGAGATTATCCCACCGCTACCGCCAGAAGCAAAATTTTAACGTTTGGAAAACTGCCATTTGGAAACTATCGTTGGATCACTCCTTCTCATACGCCGTAAATAACCCCTAGCTTTGATAATCCCCACCCGTTCGTCGCATCTTCTCTCAATTTTGTCACATCAAGTATTTCTGATAGTATTTCTGAAGCCTGGCTTTTCCAGTGGAGGATTGATTACCCATCGAGTTCTTTATCGAAAGCTTTTTAAGCTGAAGCGTTCATTTTGATCGTTGTATTTTGATGCGCTTGGCCACGTTGATGTGGGTCTATAGCCCATACAGCTCATGATTCATGTGATGCCGATACTCTCCGTTAGCGATGATTTGTTCGTATATTTCCCGCAGTATTTTTCTCTCTAAAATTCCCCGCACTGGTTTATTCACTTGCTTCGAATAATAGTTAAGAGAGGACTTTGTCATTAAATCGCTTGCTTAGCAAATTGTAACAGCTGTTTACAAGCAATAATATTCCCTTAATTTCCAAGCTGACATCATTCATTTTATTAACAGGAGCCGACTCATTCAGCATTCCAGAGTTGTAGTTCTTCAAGTCCACACAGCTTTCCAAACAAGTAGACTCTTTGTTGGTCGAAACAAATAATTTGTTTTGTTCTCGTTTATCATCAGAACCATTTTTAATGGTTCCTTCTCAATACTTGAGGCGATTGCAATAACATCTTGTAGTCTTCTGCCGATAATATATGGCTTTTGTATGTTGAAGAGATCGCACGATAAAATGAAACACTAAGATTTTTGCCTGTGCTTACTAAAGACTTCGTGTTAGTTAGCGCCATCCTACAAAAATGTATAAGCTCCAAGGGGATTCCAAACTCGGTCATGACATCATACAAATTTTGCCATATCGGACTGTCGGAGGCAACTTTATAATCAACCAAAAAAATTGTATGTACTGATTGGTTTTTCTCAGAAAATGCAGTCCAATCAGGTCAGCTAGGATTGGCATCAATTTCTCGCACATCACACTCGACCGAATCTTATAATTGATGGTTAAAGTCTGGTACTTCGACAGTCGTTTCGCACAGGAGATAATCAATAATCCAATACACTCTACAAGGAGCTGATGATTGCTGTTTATCAGCACGTTGTCTTAAACAGGTTGAGCGGCAGAACATCGGCGTATAAGCTTTGTCGTTTTTAACTCGCAAGACAGCTATTCTGATTTCGTTTTGCCTCAGTCGATTTTTACAAAATCGACCAATTTGTATATGTGATACCCTAGGGGGAGTGCCAACACAGTCCATTATATACTGCATGCAATTGAATAAAAGATATGAATCTAGGATGATATAAGTTAGATTACATAATTTGTATGGGAGTTACCAGACTACGCATGGTCATCTGGTTAATTTCTCCAAACTTTATCAAGCCTTATAATGCAACAAAAAAATTTATGTAGTTGCAGCCTACGAATTAGTCATTTGTATGGCATGTACAAGAAAGGATTATCTACGAAGTGTGACCAGAGGCTTTGTCTTTTACCGAGGGTGATAGAGATACACACGGGCATGTCTCGGGTTCGTGCTCTGTCATCTGTATCTCGTTGATCTCTCGGGGCGCACGGACAGGCATGGGGTTTACCCTATGTCTATATTTCATGTCTGCCGTTCACCGTCGCCGAACGGAAAGGGTTTGGATTTTCCCCGCCTCCCACCGATGAGGGTACTGCATCCTTGCAATGTAGTATCGACCGTTCCATCTGCCTGGGGTCTCCGTGCCTGCAGGTATGTAAAAATTTCCAGTCTGTACTCTTTTGCCACAGGGCGACCAATCCCGTAAAGTATGGTGTATAAATCACGACTTTGTAGTAGCTTTGTTATGTGCTTTGCTACGCAGCTCCAACCGGTGAGTTTGGCCGGTAGCGTAGGGATCAGGAGGCCCCGGGACTGAATTCCCGCCTGATCATTTGGTGTTGGACCCCTAGTGGGAGCATCACGCGGGTTGTGGTTGGTAACAAAATCGCTGGTGGAGAGTTTGTGCTCGAATGTGGAGTTGCATTGCAACCCGGTGCTACAGACCCATAGGGTAGCAGAGGTGGTAAGATAGGCCTCACCTCCGCCAATGGAAATTATGTTCCATACTAGCATAATCAATTTGGTATCTCCTGGCTGCGACGAAAGGGTTGACAATATGCGGTAGTACCAAAATTGTCAGCCCCTTCTCCTAGGTAGCCCAAGTTTTACTTGGCTGTCCCAGGGGGGCGTTGGCAATCGCATTGTAATATACCCAGTGTGTCGCACACCGTGGGTAAGGCCTTCACGGCGAGACTCACGTTAAACCCTCGTGGACTTCTGTACTCAGCCAGCCAAAAGTTATGAATTTGATCAAAACATAATTGGTACTTTAAATGCTTTCTTTGAATGTATCAATTCATTCCTTCAGGTGAAGAGAGAAATATTTCATCTTGCGAGCATAAAATGTAACAAATAATAATAGGTCTTCCCACTAGGAAGGCATTTTTATTGCATCATCGCAAACGGATGAAAATAAAAATACATCCTGTTAAGAAGGCACCAGGAGTTGGTCAATAAAACACAAAACATTTTTGCTATACATTCTTATTCATTTATTCTAATAATAATTCTTCAAAGCAGAACTCGTCCGAAATAATGCGGAGTTAGTTTAGTTAGGAAAATGGATATGCATTACAAATTTTTATTGTGAAATGTCACAGGAGATAGCGAGCAGCCTACTCCAATGGAAGTTTTTCCCTTTTTTCAAGGGAAGGTTTTTTGTGGAAATCTGTTATCGAAGACAAATTTCCTTAAGGCAACTGTATTCGCAGACATCATCACAATTATTAATCAATTCGATAGTACATTTTGCGTAAATTGTTTACCATTCATAGGATGCAAAGGAATATATTTATATATGAATTCCGTCAAAAATTACTAAGAAATGCCATTTAAAAGGCCCGCTTAAAGGCATTGTCAAAATTCTTTTTGTTGCTAAGTTGGCAATACTACCTTTTTTATTTTAAGGGAATTTGACATAAATCTACCATTTAACTTGTTTACGGCGCATGATTTTGTCACTTCTTCTCAAGCGTGTTTTGCGATTTTTACATTGAATAAAAATATCGACTAAAGAATTTGCCTCAAATTTTGTGTAGCAAATAGAATTCCATGTGCTGAATCACTGAAAATGTTACAGTAAGCTAACGGAGAATCCAATTTATCAAAAATGCATGAACACGAATTATAAAACATTCAAAAGCGACTGAGATATGGTAGAATATTTGCCTAGGTCAGGTCGTTCATCAATGTCTCCAACTGAAGTTAACAATGATAAGTGCACGAAATCATATCAGAAAATCACAATTTAAGTTTGAGTGATACAAACGCTAAACTTCTTCTTGTATTATAAAATAAAAAAAAACGTCTTTATCAACACTGTTTTTGCTCTATTGAAAACAAGCGCATCTTGCGCACAGCTTTCTCATCTTCAAATCTTCGGTCAACATACGACATATAACAATTTTTGAAATGCCTTTTATTTCAGCTACCTCACGGACCTTCAGAAGACGACCATCTGATAGCATTTTGTGAATTTTGTCCTGACAGCTCGTACGGCCTCGTTTAAACTTTGCTACCCAATATTTTACAATCGTAAATGAAGGAGCAGACTCCCCCAGAGTAGAACCTAACCAGACAACATGCCGCCTTGAAACTTAAAACATATGCTTTATAAGGTTGCCACCACAATTCGCCTAAATATATTTTTTTGGACTACTGGCACCATCTATACGCCAAGTCGGCTAGTTTTGGGATCGTCCTCGTAATAAACAAGTTTCAAAAACCAGTGTCAATAACTTCATTGCATCATAAACATACTATTTCTTTACTTATTTTTCTCAATTTACCATGCAATCGCATTTTATTGCTCATATTTCCAAAACTGTCCGTCAAACAACTTACCAACAAGTTGTAATTACATTCAAAGTGATGGTGATTAGGAAAAACTCGGTCAAAGACAACCACATTGCCACAAAGTGGCCAAAACATTCAATAAACCTACATTTACGGCAAGTTAAATCAACGCTTTGAGGCAAAGTTTTTGAATTCCGTATAAGCTTTTATTGCCGTTACCTGGTTGCAGTTGCAAATGCAACACTTGTGCTTGCTCATACTCTGCGTAAGCAATTGCCACAAAGCGACTACGAACGAGTTCATTGTTAACATTTACCTTGACTGCAGTCTTAGAGAGGGAGTCCAGCGAATAATTGCAAAGTGTTAGAGCGCACGCGCTCATCGCCATCAACAGCCGCGACTGCCACAATGGAACCTGAGCCGTGAACATTGCATAGTTGCATGGTTGCATGAATAACAGTCGCAATATTGAAGTCGGTAATGTTTCTGCAGTTTGTTAAGAGATAATCTCTATTGTCGTCATTTGCTGTTTGCGTTGCACCATGAATGTCAGATAGTTTTTATACTGGTCAGAGTGAGTGATTAATTGATTTCAGCCAAGGCACCATAAGAGTAAATAAAGAACTCAGTTACAAATTTACATGGGGATTTGTAGTGACTGGCAGAATAAGATTGCCTGCATAGTTGAAGAATGTGCGATTTTCTTCAACTGAGCAGATTCAAAATCAGTGGGTTTTTCTTAAGATAAGTGTATTCGTAAATAAACCCGGTCGATTGCTTAAACATTTTATATGTCCTACAACTTTCAAATTCTGCGATAACTAAAATTGCCGGTATTCAAAGTATTCTTAACTTGGTATATTTTTTCAATCAATAAAGCTTTTGTAGAACTTTGTTTTCTGTCCCGATGACGATGTCAACACAGTTATTATTATTGTCTTTGTCACTTAGTTAATGAGATATCACAAAATTTATTTTCAAAAAGTTTGATTGATTTAGTTCATGGAGACCCCCACTAGTGTAGTACTTTAAGGACTCCTTCATAAAAAAATTGAAAATTTGGATTACAATCATGTCTCAGAAACTTTAGAGGAGAGTTTTGCGAAAAATTAGGGGAGCGATAAAAAAAATAAAAAGTAGTAAAGAAAATCAATCTAATTATTGACATAGAATGCCCACTCCAGAGTCCAAAAAATATATTGGCTCTTAAACGCTATTTGCCCAACAAATGGAATCTAAGCACATTATGTCTTAAGTTTACAAAAGGCGATGCACGTATGTGTACCAACGATCGCGGAATTCGTTTTAATCCATCGCTAGAGGGTTTGTCGATTTTTTATGGTTTTTATCAAAACATGTTCTATCTGAATCGATTCCACATTACCAGTGTAATATCAAACTTGCAATATATCGTGTAGAATAACCAAGATCAATAGATGGACGAATGTAATGCCCGACTTTAGTATTTCTGGAAAGTTGGTGCGACGTTGCGATTTTTGTTATGGATAAAAATATCCAATAAAAAATTTGTCTCAAATTTTGTAGTGAAGCGCTGAAAACGTTACAGAAGGTTTACGTTGTATCGAATTTATTAAAAAATAAATAAAATACGTGCATATGAGTGGTTCAGTGCATTCAAAAGCGGTTGAGATGTGGTCGGCGATTTACATCGCTCTGGTACGCCATTAACGTCTCGACAGGAGTAAACATGGATAAAGTGAAGAAAATTATGACTGAATATCGTCTTTTAGGTTTAAGATAGTTAGCTGCTGAACTTTCGCGCATCAATTCATACGCTTTGTACAATTGTTCCGAAACATCTGAATTTTCTTTCAAAACTCAACCGGGTCGCATAAGGATCGAGTCCAATCCAGCACCACATTCATAAAACATTCATTATAGCTGGTGATGATACATGAGCCTAAGCCAAAGCCGGAAAAAACACGTCAGAGTTGTTTTTTTTAATCGTTTGAGAGATCAAATTCGGCGGAAAAGTCCTGTTTTGTAATAAGATCTTGCACCACGACAAACTTCGGAAAAGCACCTAAACCGAAGCCGGAAAAAATACGTCAGAGTTGTTGTAAAGGTAATGTCGACTATCTTCCTTGATTATCGCGGTGTTGTGCATTGCAATTCCTGCCAGAAGGTTAGGCGGTAAATGAAGAATATTACTTGAGTTTTTTTAATCGTTTGAGAGACCAAATTCGGCGGAAAAGTCCTATTTTGTAATAAGATCTTGCACCACGACAAACTTCGAAAAAGCACATGAGCCGAAGCCAGAAAAAATGTGCCAGAGTTGTTGTAAACTCAAGGAAATGTCGATTATTTTCTTTGATTATCGCAGTATTGTGCATTTGCAATTTCTGCCAGAAGGTTAGGCGATAGACGAAGAATATTACTTGGGTATTTTGGGTCGTTTAAGAGATCAAATTCGACAGGAAATACCTGATTTGTAATAAGATCTTGCACCACGATAACACACCGCCTCACAATGATTTTATTCTAAACGAATATCTGATAAATAACTACACAAATGTCATCGAGCAAGCATGGATATTCATCTGATATAGCTGTTTGATTTTTTTTCCAAAACTCAAATTACCACCTTAAAGCATCCACCATTTTTAGTCGATATAAGACGTAAAAGAGAATTCTTGGCGAGGACTGTAGAACAAATGTGTGGAAAATGTATTTGCAAAATGTTCTGATAATTTGACTATTTCTTGGCATAGGCGTATTATTTTGTAAGGGCTCTACTTTGAAGACGGTACAATAAATTCGAATTATAAATATTTTGTTTTTATTGAGTACCGAGAATTACTTTTAGCAACAGAATGTACCTCATAGTAAAACATGTATGTAATAAAAACTATAATAGATAATCAGTCGGTTATTCTAGCAGTTTAATGTGTTTTTTATGTATGATCATACACTTACGTGTGCAGGCGCACTGACAGTAAATCATTATGAACTCACCTGTAATGAAAAGAAACGAAACAACACAAATGTTAGGAAATGGGTAACAACATCAATTCGTGGTGGAAATTTCTCGCTGAAATATACGCACTGTTGTTAACAGTAGACGCAAGTGAGAGCTACTCTCTAATAGTTACCTAAAGTAGTTAATGATCTAACGTTAATACAGAAGAGAAGATGCTTGCAAAGTTGGATACGTCAACAATCCGTCAAACACATTAGGTTATATTTCATTTCACACAAAAATCAAAAAAAAAAAGAAAAAATTAATCCTCGAAATATTTATTAATTAACTAGCGGACCCGGCGAACTTCGACTCGCCACAATTCAACGCCTTCAGATAAACTCTCGAGTAATAATAAAACACAAACAGTTCAAATTTCAATGCGATTTATTTGAGTGGAATCGAAATCAGTAGAGAGCGATATGATGAACAATGTTTTTTGATTTGTTTTCCGGCGCAAAAACAAACAACGAAGACGGTTTCCCAGCACGCGAAGAGGCAACGTACAGCTGACCGAAAGACAGGGAAATTCGAAATTAATCCCCCAGACTTCCAACGACTGGCCTTGCGATTTATTTATTGTCTTCGTAAAAGCCAATTGAATGGGGAACTGAATCCGCTTAAATTGGAATGGAAGATCAGTTGGAATTCTCGGAATTCGTGGAATGAGGACTTCTTCTTCTTCTTTGAATTTGCCCTCGATAATCGTCGCTTGAATCACATTGTTCATCAGTTTCTTGATGGACAACCGCGTACCGTTGCACAATTTCGGATGATTCAGATTCCGCAACATGATTATGATCGATTCTACCTTCAGCTGTAAATTATGCCGCGGTGTTCCTGGCACATCAAGCGAGTTCAAAAATTCCGTCGGATAGTTTGTCGCTTCATCCTCTTCGGTCACGCTGTCAACGGATTTGTACGAATGCAGTTCCCCAGCGATTTAACTTTGAATAATCAAATTCAAGTTATCGACGTCCTTATTCTTCGCTGCTAGTATTGCCCTTTCACTAATCCAATCGAGATTTTTATAATTTTGTGCAATGCCGCGGAACACTTTGGTGATGAGTTGCTCCTTCGACGATGTGAACGATGTGAGGTGGTGATTGTGCAGCGCGAACTTGTGCAATATGGGCACGTCTCCATCCATTATGTTCTGCGCATTCCTCTTGCATTTGATTATCACGGACTTTCTGACTAATTATTGCACTACGTGTACGAAGTCAACGATTTGATCGTCTAATAGGTGGCATTAGTCAAATAACTCTCCCTGAAATGAAATAAAGTTCTTTTTGACTAATCCTATTAAAAAAACAATTTTTTTTTTAAATAAATTAAAAAAAAAAAAAAACATTTGCAAAATGAATGTATCGCAATAAATGCCCGCAATCCAATAAGGTAACCTCACTTTTTACACGCAAACTTAATTTCTGAAAAAATGATCGAATTGATAAACATTGCACTAAATTTCAATTGATCGTACTGCTCGTACCGTTAATGGATGTGATACGCGATATATGAGTATTCGAATTCAGTGTAATAACACGCAAAACTCGAATCAATTGCAGCAAGAAAAATAGCACATTTGTTTAATAGAAAATCACAATGCGAAAATTGTCAAATTGCCCTCAGTTTCAGCATTGAACGCAGCACAGCGCCATCTGTTATTTGTCTCGTTAACTTCTCCACCCAAAATTCACGCAAAACATATTTTATCGCAATAAATTTCGTAATTTTCCGAAATTTTCCGAGCTTCACAATGAATTTTCCACTTTTATATCGCGCAAAATCATCAAATCATGTGATAAAATGCAAAATTTCGTCGAAACAAATTGAAATTTTTCATGCTTTTCCGGAATTTTTCGTGTTTTCCACTTTTGCCAGTTTTCTATTTTGCCATTCAAAAAGACATTCCGGAACAATTGCATACAAAATTCCATACAAAAAATCAATTTTCGATTTTTTCAATTTTCCGACTTTTCCGGAGGGTTTTCGTAAAAACCTTCTCCAGGCAATTACGAACAATTGGGAAAAAAATTTGAGCCAAATTGGTCCAGGCGTTCTTGAGTTATGCGCTTACCAACACATTTAGCGATTCATTTTTATATTATAGATAGTTAATGGATGGGTTTAAGTCATTTTCATTTAAAGACCGCAGGATTTGAAAATGCAATATTTGATTGGCAAAGTCATGTAGACAACATAAGCATATTTAATACTTTTTTATCGTTTATCCCCTAAAATCAACATTAAAATACTTTCATTATCTTGCAATTAATTTTATAAAATTTGCAATAGCTACAACTTTTATTGGTGTTGGTGCTTCAAGATTCCTAAAGTTGAAAGAACTGGCATTGTGGAATTATCAAATGCATTATATAACCAATATCAAATATGAAAACCAGAAAATAATACTTGTTGTAATGTTTTTATAAACAATTCCAATACAAAATTGCAACTCAGGCAAAATTGAATAAATTCCAAGTTTTTATACATTGTTGTTTGGTATGTGTACTTGGAAGAATTACGAACCTATTAAAAAAAATTTAAACATGTTTATAAATCTATTGTAACAAAAATAACAAAAAAAAAAAAAAAATAAAAATTTTATAATAGCTAAACAACCATTTTAGGAACCATTTTTAAAATTCAAAAAATAATTGAGAGAATAAACCTTAAAGATGTTTAAGAGGTTTTCTTTCTGGAACTACGACAAAATACAGTACCTCTCAAATCTGTGTTATCGTCACCGAAACAAAATCAAATCCGAAAATGGTTATGATTTGTTTGACTTTCTGGAACGTAAATCAAAAATTTACAAAATTTCGAACAATTTCGGTTCTGATTGAGTTTATGAAAAATTGTTTGTACTTCATTTGAATATTTTCAATTCAAAAGACGAACAAAATTTTGGAGGACCTGTAAAAATTTCTGAGAGCCTAGCATCGAAATTCCTACCTTACCTTTCGCCTTTTTCTCTGCCAAGAAAAACTACATTTGGTTTCACTTCTGATTCAGATTAAAAAAAGAAACTCAAATATCTGTTTCATTACGTTCCAATAGAGAAATCAATTTACGTTTCTTCTTTCATTTCACGTAAGGAACGAATTGAGCTGTCGTTTCAAATATGCATCACAAACAAATCAAAACGAAACTAAGCTCTCTTCGAAATCGTGGCAGAATTGTAGTGAACATTTCCCAAAAAAAACCAATTTCAAGAAAAAACACATGCCGATAAACCCCAACATCTGCCGACCTTATTGCATCTAACTTTTTTTGTGTTGTAGGTCTGTCTTTACAAACACAACTTTTTCACAAAAAAAAATTCCCTAAAAGGAAAAAAATTGGCGATAGATTAAATTTTCTATAAGTAATGGGCTTTCAAGAGGAAAAAAATCTTCTCAACCAACAATTTCTTTAAAAGAACTACATCGATGAAATGAAAACTGTGGTTTGTAAAATTTTTCTATAAGAAAACTATCTGTAAAGATAAAGATATGCTGCATTTGAAAATTATTTCACAAAACCTGTTCTCAATTACAAATTCCTAACCGAAAACTATAAACAATAATTCTTTTCTATACAAACACTGACTCTAACGCTTTTTTGCTATAAGGAAACTGTAAGAGAACTGTCTTCAAAGGCAGTGAAGTTGAAAGCTGTATTCAAAGGCACTTTCCTGTCTTCAAAAACAGTTTTCTTGCAGAAAAGTGTCTTTCAAGACAGTTTTCTTATAAGAAGGTGTCTGTGACGACAGTTTCTTATAAAAAAGTATCTCTGACGACAGTTTTATTATTAGAAAAGTATCTTTGAAGACAGTTTTGAGTTTCACTGTCTTTGAAGACAGTTTTCTTATAAAAAGCTCTCCGTGAAGATTGTTTTCTTATAGAAGTATTTTTGTCCTCTGCCTTCTAAGACAATTTCCTATAAGGAAACTGTCTTCAAAGACACTTTTCTGTCTTCAAAAACAGTTTTCTTGCAGAAAAGTGTCTTTCAAGACAGTTTTCTTATAGAAAGGTGTCTATGACGACAGTTTTCTTATAGAAAGGTGTCTATGACGACAGTTTTCTTATTAGAAAAGTATCTTTGAAGACAGTTTTGACTTTCACTGTCTTTGAAGACAGTTTTCTGTCTCTGAAGATTGTTTTCTTATGGACGTATTTTTGTCCTCTGCCTTCAAAGACAATTTCCTATAAGGAAACTGTCCTCAAAGACAAATTTTTCGACAATTAATCTTTTAGAGTGTGATGCATCTTCGACATCAAAATTCTCGTTTTCGAACTTATTGAAGAAAAACTTTAATATAGTGAATTTTCTCTTTGCGAGTGTCCATCTTTGACGCCCACTCAAACAATACTGAGTTAAGGAATCTCAATGCTATCGATCTAGTTTTTTTGAGCACGAGATGTAACACGAAAAAAGAGAATGCTAACTAGCGTAACGCGATCATATTTATACAATGTGAGATACGGATTACTAATTTGAACTAGAACAGACGTTTCAGAAGCAATTTTATGCTAGGTAACAGAATTCAGGGGTAACTTCTTAAAGGAAATTGCTATTAGAAATTATAGTCTTATTGAAGTGGTCCCAAAAAAGCCTTGTTTTTGAAACCTCTTTTCTAGTTTAAATTAGTTTTGAAGGCGCTTTCCTAGAAGAACACTCAATTGTATATGAAGCTGTCTCTACAGTGGACTTTGTTGTGGGAAGCAGTCCTTTATTACGCTCGTCGAGGATATTTTCTATACAAAAAGTGTATTGAAAAACATTTTCCCACAGTGCAGACCGCGTGTTCCCTTGAGATAGATGTTGAGAATATTACCAAATGCCATTGAAATTGTAAATATTCTTCGATGATTGTTTTCATTTAGTAACAAAGTTTTAAGAATTGTTGTCGGGTATTAACTGCCATTGAACTCATCACATCTGAATAACTTGTCATAAGACATTAGCTTGGTTCGATCTCTCATTATCATAGATGGCTATTTAGTGATTTCTAATATTGTAGAAAAGTATGCAAATATTTTATTCAAATTTAAATGTTTTTTTTTTCGTTTAAACGAATCTCAAAAGCTTTGTGGTATTATAATTTAAAACTTTTGTGTGATATTGATTGATTTACGTTCAGTTAATGGTATTTTGGTGATTTGCGAGAAACTTTTGGTTAGTTTCAGTTAATCTTGTGGTATTGCTATTGTTTAAAAAAATTATAAAAGACAAACAGCCCAAATGTTACATAACAACTTTGGACTCAGTGAAAACGCTGTAAATATGGTGACATAAGTTACCTGTTATAGTAATATAGTATAGTTCAGGTATGAATTTTTGTTTTACTGCGAAATGAGATATTTTAGACTTGTCGTTGAACTTCCTCAATACATCTCTGCCATAATCGAAGTCTGTTTGAAATGTCGAAGGCAGTTTTACAGATGGCGAAAAGATGATGTATGTTGATTTTAGTAAGTCTTCTCCATAATTTACAGTAACATGAATATCCGGTGACTTGTGGATTTATACCCAGTAAACGCCGCACTAATAAGTACCAAAATAACCTTTAACCTTTCACATGTGATACTGAGACTATGGTAGCTGGTACTCACACTATGATCTTCTTTTATGAACAAAGAACACAGTATATTAAGATTGCTTTCTTGTTCTTACTGCTATTTTAATGTCGTTTTGGCTCGATGCCGGGCGTCATATGCCATTGTCGGTAATTGCTGTGGTTTTTCCACTTATGCACTCTCCACTCTGATTTCCATCGTTGTGCTTACATTAGAGTGAGTTTTGTTCCACAATTTTTGATTTTGGATTTATTGGAAGAATTTCAGGGCTTCATCTCTATCCCTGTATCTCTCTACAAGCTGGCTGTCCAGGTTTTTTCATAACCCTTTCTCCCGCTTAAGTAATCGGTATACATCTCTTCTCCTTACATCATTCCCCTTAAATCGACAGTCCAGTTTTTTGCTAAAAGGTCCGAAATTTCTATGAGAAAGCCATGGAGGAATGAAATTGCTATCAAAATGACAACAAGTTATCAAATAAAATGGTGCATGTTTCACCGAAATCAAATCATTGAAACTACACTAATTGAAGCCTTCAATGTCATGCAAAAATAATAGATTTCTTTATTACTACACCTTATATTACCAGGAGATCAATCTAGTTTCCCGCGTTATAACGAAGAAAAACCAAACAAAACCCCATTACCCGAGTTCTGATATAGGTTTAAGTTTATTTAACAATTATCTTATTTTAGGCGTTTTAAATAAGTTATTAATATTATAATAAATTACATGGCATATTCAGTACCACTGAATTCTTAATCGATATCTTCCTTCTTCTTCTTATCCGTCTCACTTTTCCATCATTTTCTAAATTACAAATATCACAGTTAAAATATGAAACCATTTCAACCATGAACTTTCTCTATGCTTTCGCAAAAAATTACAATTTACATTTCAACTTCTAACCTTCAGAAGTCCATAGTCCTCCTTTATCATATCGGCCGCTTTTTCGGCAATCATCAACACGGGCCCATTGGGATGACCCGCCACCAACTTCGGCATAATACTGGCATCCACCACACGCAGTTTGTTGATGCCGTAAATTCTTAGGCGAGCATCCACCACCGCTGTTCTGTCCCACCTGGGACCCATTTTGGCAGTACCCGACTGGTGGTAAATGGTGAAGGTGAAGTGGCGTGTGTAGCATTCCAGATACGCCCGGGAGGTCACCTCACCGTATTTCCTACAAGCTGGTATATGACGATTTAAAATGGTAGCATTGATTCGGCGTAATGCGGGTTGATTTGTCAGTTCTATTGCCTTTTGTAGACCCCTTATGGCTATCTCGAGATCATAAGGATCTTGCAAATAATTGGGATAAATAAGTGGATGTTCCTTGGGGTCCTTGCTGCGCAAAATGATGCGTCCGCGACTGCGAGGTTGCAAAACCATGGGTGATATTAGGAATACATTTAGACCATCTTTAAGTATATCCTGATAAAGATACTGGTAGATGTCATTCTTCATGCCTATGGCATTCACTATTGCCGGATTCGTGTCAAACCCACCGCATAGCATGAACAGTTCCATATCAGGCCAACCCCGAGGCTGTGTCGTATTAAGCAGTTCATAAAATGCTATCGCCTCCACTCCTCCAGTCCGCTGAGTCCGCTTCGAAAAATTGCTCCATTTTCAGAGAGGTCGCATTCACGAGTATGGAAAACCCAGGAGCAAAGTGATCTTGCATATTATAACCAACTGCCAAATCGGCCAAAGGCGTTATGCCCATCTCTCTTAGATGTTTTGCGGGACCGATACCCGATAACATAAGCAGCTGCGGAGTATTAATGGCCCCCGCCGAAATGATCACCTCCTTGCGTGCTCGCACCTCATAGGACCGTCCTTTTTTCTCGAATCTAACGCCAAAAGCTGATTTCGTCACTGGATCTATAAGAATTTTCGTTACCATGGAATATTTGCTTATATGAAGATTGGGTCTTTTGCCCTTAAGGGGGTATAGGTAGGCACGATTGGAACTCCAACGATATTGCTGATCTGTGGTTGTTTGTATATAGGAAACGCCCAGCTGCTCCTCTCCATTGTAATCACGATATGGCAGACCATCTTCCTGGACAGCTTTAACAAAGGATTTAGCTATTTCAGAGCGCCAATTAGGGTATGTAACTTTCATAGGGCCACTGCGGCCCACAAAGTCACTTTCTGCATCCGGTACTGTAGAACCTTCTAGTTTTTTAAAATACGGCAAAACATCCTGGTAACTCCATCCCTCATTGCCCATCTCAGCCCATGTGTCATAGTCGCGGCGATTACAGCGCGTGTAAATCATATAGTTCAACACCGATGAGCCCCCCATCACTTTACCCCTAGGAAATTTACAGCGGTTGTCTCTAAGTCCCAAACAGAACTTGTGGGACGGCTCTGTGCGATAACCCCAATTCACCTCTGGGTTCAATTGCAAAAAATGCGCCAATATCGGTATGTCCATGGACAATGTTTCCGGGCCACCAGCTTCCAATAGTAAAACATTCCATTTCACATTCTCTGATAGGCGGGCGGCCATCACACAGCCCGCCGTGCCTGCGCCGATCACAATGAAGTCGTATTCCCTCAAAAGCTTCGCCCTATTATCGCTATTCTCCATATCCAGCCAGTGTTGGCCCTCGCGGAAAATATCCAACAGGACCTCCAGCACATTCGTGTCCCGTTGAGCACGTATTAGCAACAATCTCAGGAAGAATATCGCGAATATCGACGCGTAAAAATTACATTTCATAGTGGCGTTTCGCCCCCTTAAAGGAATTTACGATCACGAACGTTACGCGCTTCAAGCTTAACTGCAGTGGTTAGCGTTTTTTACATATTTAAGCTGTTTCACTGCTAATCGGAGAGAGAGCATATGTATTTTACAGTTTCGAAATGTTTAATTTATTACCAGAGATGGGAATAACAGTATTGACTTGAGTAACAGCATCAATAAGCTGCTAAGTCACAAGGCACAGTGGAGCGAAAGTGGTGTGGAAAAGAAAGCAAAAGTGAAGATTTGGATCAATCAATTAACACAAAATCATAAATTTAAGTAATGTAAAGTGTTTTTAATATTTTTACCAGCCTTATAAGAAGAAATTCTTTATTTTTCCAATAGATGACTTTGTTAATATGTATCTCACGTTGCATAAGTATCGTACTATCTGGTTAAGCTAGATGGTGTTAGAAAACCAAGATTTTCCACACAAAAAAACTACTGAAACGATTTTGTGATTACTTGTCTCAGTATTATTTGACAGCGCGTAAAGGTAGACACCAGTATTTTATAGCTTTTGTTCAATAAAGGCGAAAATGCAAGCCAGATGGCAAAAAATATGAACAGTGTTTATAATCCTGATACTGTAAAAGCCAAACAGGGTCAATTCTGATGTCAAAGATGTACCACTCGGTGGAATGTCCATTATCGGAAATGTGCGAACTATTTGGAACCGCTTGAAAAAGGCTGGATACAAAAAGAAGCTTGATGTATGGGCGCCACATGAGTTAAAGCAAATAAATCTGCAAATCTGCTGCTGAATGGCAACAAAATAGACCCCTTTCTGAAACAGATGGTGTTCCGTGGTAAAGTGACTTACGACAACGTCAAGCGAAAATGGTAGCGACCGAATCCCGGTGAGCCACCACAAATGGTGTCCAAGCCATTATTGATGGGCAGGAAGATTTTGCAGTTGGTGGAATTGGCAGAAAATCATTTACTATGAGCTGCTTCCCTAAGACCAAACTCTTAATTGGACCTGCACATTCAACAATTGGACTGGAACCAATGTTGAACGATAGAATCACATAAATTGGTTAACTCAAAAGATGTATCTTCGTTCAAACTGCTGTTTTCTTATGAACTCTAATTTTATTCCGCTCCACTGTAGCTTTCTAACTAAACGCATTGGTACAAATGAATCACATTTAAATTACAAAATTAACTTATCGATATACGTAAATTCAGCTGCCTATAGTTTCAAACAATGTTGAAACTTCGCATAACTTGAAATATGTTTGGTGTTGGTATACAAATCAAATCTGTAATGTGAGTCATTCCATGTCAATTTGGACACCGAGTCGGACAAAGAGTTTTGCGTATGACAGACAACAGGGCCTTAACCAAGATTACATTTCGAGGCGGCAGATATTTCTTTGACTTACAAATCAGTTTTAACCTCTCTAACTACATTTGAATAAAGTTTGTGTCTTAAACATGCATTCCCGTGAATACCTTAAAATAAGCGGACAAATATGAAAAATCAAACTAACAACTAAAATTAAATTTCCACTGGTTTTTGCTTTTTTCTTTCGATACTGGCTTTGGGCTGAGCAATTTATTTCTTAAGAGATCTTAATACACACATATCTACGGGATTTTTATAACAATTTTTTATGTTTTCTCTTATGAGATTTGTAATAAAATTTTAATACCTCTGTCATTATTTGTCCGATCAGCACTTCCCAGATATTAGGTGGAAAGTTTTGATCGCTGCTTTTCAAATCAATATAATTCCAAATATTTCGTTAATTTTTACATTCATAAAATTTACACTGCACAATATTTGTCTACAAACACCGGTTTTATGGTCGCTTTTAACACAGTTCCCCTAAAGGCTTGAACGTATTTCAGTATGACATTGAAGCCTTTACTTGGGCATAGTTAGAATGGTAAAATATCCGCCGTTTTATTCGAATACTTGTTGCCATTTTGAAGATAATTTCATTATGCCTCTCTCATAGAAACCGTCAGCTTCACAATCTTCTCTTGTGCCCAATTATTTATCAGCAAAATTATTATTATACTTTATGCCAGATTCGGACCATCAGGTAGATGCATAAGAACTTCCCAATCAAGGAACACGATTCCTCTCCTATTGGCTATAGCTGGTCATTTCGCGGTGATTGCTTCTTTCAAACGGTCCAATTGCTGAAGGAGAGCCGCTTATATTAGATAATTTCTTGTCTATCCCAACAAATATGCAGCAAACCCTTTTTGACCGTCAATCCCTTTTTGGCCACCGTTTCGTCTTCTCACCACGATTCCACCACCATCGTCTTCGCTTCATTGGCACCACCCATCAGTCTGAAGTGGATCAGGAATAAGTCAATTTTGCGTTGATTGAGCAGCGATTCGCAGACCGAAATTCAGTCTATGGCAACCATACATCGAACTTCTTTTCATATTCAGGGGCAATTCGTGATTTCGTATAGAAAAGCGTCAAGGGGGACACTGTTCGTCTCATTAAAGAGACTTTTCGTACGGAAAAGCATCATCAAAGAGGCTATTTTCTTCAAGAGGGTTCGCGAAAGAGACTGAACTGGTACTAAACTTTCATTTCCAATATTGTTTTGGACGATATCTTTCACATAAAGTGTCTCTTCATGTTGGAACGTGTCCTATAAGTCCACACAAAAATTTCAAACATCTTTTCTAAAAGAAAATTGTCTTTTGTGGAGAATTTCCTTTGCAAAAAGACGCTGTCTGGATATTTTCTTTGTGGGAAGTTTTTTTCAAACCAAATTTCTTCTTCTTCTTAATGTAACTTGTTCATGGAAAACGTCCTCCAAGATGCTTTCTGCATAAAAGCAAAAATTCTTATGCGAAGAATCTCTCCAGACGTTTGGAACACAGATTTTGCTTAAATTTTGCAAAAGGTCTATTTCAAATATTATTTTCACGCCTCACTTTGTGCCTGCAAGAAGTGAATTTTATCTTTTAAAAACAAAAAAAAATTGACTCTCTTCAATATGTACATAACTCAGCGGAACAATGTTTTGGATTAGAAACTATAACTGTGGCCCGCAGATGCAGAAGCAACCTCACGGGCGTTGAGTCATGAATTTATAAAAGTATATTCATGCCAGACCGTAAACGCCAACATTCCCACCAGGGCGAAAGTTATAATAAAACTAAGAAAATAGATGCGTCGAAAAATGGTGCTGACATCAATGTTTAATAAGAAGAGTTGGTCGATTAGTTTTATGTATGCATTAATGCTCGAAACATAGCCCGCTCCATTTAACAGGGGCAGCAACATTGTGGGGAAGGTGATAGCAATGCTCAACAGACGAAGCACCAAATTGCCTATGACTGACAAAAACGAATGGCCAATCATGGGAAGAAAATAATCAGGCCAATTGTCCAAAATCGAAGTGACATTTACATAGGTGTAGGCATTGATGTGCCCGATGGTTACACACAGCCATTTCCGGGATACATGAAATTCCTTATTGTTATCATCATAACAAATTGTCAACATTACACTCTGGTTCCCCGCTGTTCCCCATTAGGGTAATCTCTTTCCAACTATGTGCATGCGTTGGTCAGTTCTTGTCTATGAAAAATGTCTATCGTTGAGGTAGTTCAAATCGCGCAGACTTTATTGCTGTCAGATTTAAGGATATGTTAGAATCAATAATTTACAAATTTGTCTTTCCTCTTTTTCTGCGACAACAATATATTTGTATGCATTTCGAAGACGACCAGTATCGGTGTCTAATGCACATAAGACAATTACCTAAAGGTTAAGTAGAATGTCTGCAAAGCAAGAAAACGTTATGCCAATTAAGTTTGAATGTTTTCATATAACGTCATAAATCTGTCTGTCTGTCTAATCCTAGTTAGCAATATGATCATTTTATTATATCAACTGGCAAAAGTGGTGAGACCATTAACTGGAAATGTATGGGAAATAAAAAAGAAATCCATTACTTTTCTAATAGATGGCTTTAGTAATCCGTATTTCACTTTGTATTAGTACGATCGGTTTCTGCCAGATGTCGTTAGACAGACAAGATTTCGTTCTCAAACGGATCAAGTAATTTTGTGATTGATCAGCATTGTTGGAACGTACGTCAAAATTGGATTCTTAAGCGGACAGATTTAGCCAGTAGGAGAGGAGGAGGTGTTCCATCAAGATAACGCCAGGCCACACATTTTGATGGTTAAAAATTTATTTTCACCACCCAAAAGAGAACCAGTATCTGTATTAATGCCAATTAGGCGCTTGCTCACAGGTAAATTAAATCTCAGCGGATTATGTTTGATCGTTGTCATGTGAAGTCAAAAATCGGTCTACGAAATTGACCCTCAACTGAAGTGATGATTTTTAATTACCATTTCATTTACTTTATCGATGTTAACTTCAATTATAAAATTTGACGCAAAATCATTTCCTGTCATTTTTATACTTTGCAAAATTCACAGAACACAGTTGAGATGAATTGTAAACAAACTAAATGACAGATTGTGCCCAAACTCCGTATCAAGAATAGCTGGGTCAACTTAACGATGAAAATAATTTTGATGATCTATCATAGTTGGCTTAACATCAATTCCCGTTACTTTTTTGGACAGGCTATATTTTGAAATCATAGATATCATCAAAAAAATATTGATGTTTACGATATATTTAGTAATTATGGTTATCTGATCAGTATTTTTTAGAGACCATCACATTTACATCAAAATCAATTTTCAAACATTTTCATAGATTTTAAATTCAAGTTTTTTTTTTTTTTCACATTGAGAGACTCTTAACTAATGCGGATCATACTTTTTAATAACGATTAGCCGTAGCGAAAAAAAAAACAATGAAATTAAATATTTTTTTGAACAAAAAATCCGGTTTGCCGCTACTCCATTTCAATTTTTAATACTTTATTTTGTTAGCAATATAGTAACTCTGTCTTTTTTTTCACGAAGAGGATGCCCTTCGTATTTTCGAAATGCTTAAGCTCAGCTGATTACATTGTACGTCACAGTACTAAGCAGCTAATTGAATTGAACGCTAGCATTTCAAGCTTTGTGATTTGTGATGTCTCAGAATTTTCAGTGAGAAGTTTACTTTTAGAACGCGATGTGAATACGGAGGCTTAAAAGATGAGTTTTTGCCACGTTTTCGACCGATGGAAAACCAATGAAAATGTCTAGGACTTCTGAAAAAGCTCATTATTTGGGTTCCTTACGGCATAAAAGCAGTCCAGTTAGAAAAGTAGATACCTATTTGTGATTTAATGCTTAAATGCAAACAAATTAACTGTCGAAACGCTTTGTCAACGGGGATTGAAAATAATTTTTTTACAACAATGTCAACCGAAAGATATCCTGGTTTCAGCGGCTTGAACGCGTTGAAACTTATTTAACTATCACGTCACGGTACGCCACAGGAAACACACTATCAATTTTAAGATTTATTGTCAATAATTGGTAAAGATTCATGAAATATAATGAAATGAAAATAAGAAAGGCGTGATTTTCCACAAAAACAACACCAAGCTTCACACTTCCTTGCAGAAACATAAAAAATTTTGGTATTTGGAAGGGAAATGATACCGCATTCACCTAACAGTCCTGATCTGGCACTTTCAGATTTTCATTTAATCCAAAGTCTGCGAAATTTTTTGAACGTAAAATATTTTTGAATGTGTGATGAACGTATTTTAAATTATTTTCAAAAATCTAAACATATATAAAGATATTGAAGTTTGACGCTAGTTTAAACAAAATCGTACCCTGTTCTGTACTGTATTGTACTGTACACAGTGTGCATCGATAGGAGCAAATGGTAATAGTTGCCTATGACTCGATTTCTAATTTTAGACACTTTATTGGCTCAGCTGCTTTTAGGTACGCTAGTCATCAAATCACGTTTGGCTTATTTGAGCTAAGCTTATGGTGACTCAGCGGATGTGTGGTCGGTCGGCAGGGGTCTCTTAAGTCCAGCACCAAATCCAATGCGCACCTGATAATTTGTATTTTTTGTTTAATTCTATTTTTTGTCTCTTTCTTGATGTAAGATTGCATTCTTACACATTCGTTTACACCTTGTTGTGTTTTCTTGCGTGTTATATTTTTGGAACTGGGTTAAAACACTCAGTCCATTTGTCGACTTACGCTTTGACTTTCACTAATTATTATTAGACGTGAATGGATTGGTCCTCGGCACGCATTTCAGTCCCTAAGATTTGGAACAAATTCTTTTGGTTTCTTAGCAATGAACAGTGCCAAATATAAGGTATAGTAGAAAGAATTCCGCAATTTGTCCAATAGATGGCTTTATTAATCAGCTTCTCGCGTTACATAAATGACATCTGGCTGGCCAACTATTATTATCTATCCAATTATAATTATTACTACTATTATTATTGTTATCCAACCATCCGCCTTAAAAATAATATTGGTCATGTCCAAATGAGTAAGTGTCCAATTTTGTGTCTGCTCACTTTTTATCTGTCCATCCATGGTAGAGAGTTTAAACACTGCCGTGAGTAGTTTGCACGTGCCATTCCTTATTTCTCATGGGTATATGTAAGCGATCATTTCTCATTTTCCACAGCGATGTGTGTGGGTTAATCGTTCTGTAAGTCGGTTGCCCATTATTCACTCAATGCGTACTCTGATTTATTTTAACACAAATATAACATGTTAATTATAAACCTTTAAATTTCATTTCGCTCATATTAACGGTTCTGTGCGACACATTCAGAAATACGACATCGAATGTTAATTTACTCGCACCGTGAAAGAGTTCATTTTCTAAGCTAATTTCGATTCCATAAATTGGCGCACAACCGTAAAAACCAGATAGTTACACACTGACCCCAGCCCAAGTTGAAATGTTTAATATTCTTGCTACATTTTGGTGGTTGGTGCAAACCGGTTTCTTACTTATCTTGACCCTCTAGAATGATATTGGAAATTAATAGTGTTTAGCAGAATATAAATACTTTTATTTAGTTCAGTTTCTTTTTCTTCAACTAGCATATCAGTCGTTTCAAAAACACACAGCTGACAATTACAGAAACCCATAATCCTGCTTGATCATGTCAGCTGCCTTTTCTGCTATCATGAACACCGGTCCATTGGGGTGACCAGCAATAATTTTGGGCATAATACTGGCATCCACCACACGCAAGTTCTTAATGCCGTGTACCTTCAAACGAGGATCGACCACCGCCGTCCTGTCTCTTTTCGGACCCATTTTCGCTGTACCCGATTGATGATAAATGGTGAAGGTGAAATAACGCGCATAACATTCCAGATAGGCACGCGATCGAACGTCCCCGTGGTTGCGACACGCTGGTATTTTGCGCTCTAATACGGTGGCATTAATACGGCGCAATGAGGGCTGATTCGTTAGGTCAATTGCCTTTTGCATACCTCGCACAGTTATGTCTAAATCATAAGGATCGTGGAAGTAGTTAGGATATATACGCGGATGTTCTTTTGGATTCTTGCTGCGTAACATTATACGACCTCGACTGCGGGGTTTTAGAATCATTGGTGATATCACATAAGCGTTGAGATTGTCATCCAAAATCTCCTTGTAAATATCATAATATAAATTAGCCTTAAGCCCCAGGGCTCTTGATACCGCCGGATTAGTGTTCAAGCTGCCGGATAATAGAAATAGTTCCATATCGGGCCAACCATCTGGGTCTGCCGGATTATCAAGTTCGTAGAATGCTATTGCTTCAACTCCCCCTGGGTTAACAATTCTTTCATCACCGTTATAATAACCCAATATTGATTGCGTATCGAAAAACTGTTCCACTTTTAAAGAGGTTTCATTCACTAAGAAGGTCAGGGCAGGCGCAAAATGGTCTTGTAAGTTAAAACCGACGGCCAGATCTGCCAAGGGTTTAATGCCAACTTCACGCAAATGTTTCGCAGGGCCTATGCCAGACAACATTAGCAGCTGTGGAGTGTTAATTGCACCTGCGGAGCTTATAACTTCCTTTCGGGCAAGAATCTCATACGAGCGGCCTTGCTTTTCAAACCTAACACCATATGCTGATTTTGTGGTTGGGTCTATTAAAATTTTGGTGGCTAAAGAATATTTACTTATATGTAAGTTCGGCCTCTTTCCTTTGATGGGATATAAGTAAGCACGATTGGAACTCCATCGTACTCGGTGGTCCGTAGTCGTTTGTATATAGGATACGCCGATCTGCCTTGCTCCATTATAATCGCGATATGAAAGACCATCCTCCTGGACAGCACCCACGACTGCCTCGGCTATTGTAGTGTGCCACTTTGGATATGATATTTTAACTGGCCCCTTACGACCAACATATTCGGGATCCGCGTCGGGCACTAAGGATCCTTCCAACTTTTTGAAATATGGCAAAACATCTTTGTAACTCCAGCCTTCATTGCCCATCTTCGCCCATGTATCATAATCGCGACGATTGGCTCGCGTATACATCATGTAGTTCAAGACCGATGAGCCACCCATCACCTTGCCTCTGGGAAACTTGCAGCGGTTGCCCTTGATACCCAAGCAAAACTTATTGGATGGCTCCGTGCGGTAACCCCAATTGATCTCCGGCATCAGTTGCAAAAAGTGCGCCAAAATGGGAACATCCATGCCCAACAGTTCCGGACCACCAGCTTCCAAAAGCAAAACCTTCCAGTTGGGATTTTCCGATAAACGAGCAGCCATCACACATCCCGCAGTGCCAGCACCCACCACAATAAAATCATATTCCTTAAGAAGTTGTACATTGTTATCGAGATTTTCCAAATCCTCGAGAGTTTGGCCCTCTCGCAAGAAATCAAAAAAGTCGATTAGAATGCTTCGGCCATGCTGGGCTTTTATCAGATGGATACCAAATAGCACCATCAATGATGCGAAAACATAACACTTCATTCTGCTGAATATCCCGCTTAAAGACCGATCTTCACGTTGTGGTTAATTTAGCACGACTGAAGTATCGTTCTGTATTACAACCCATAGACTATGTCTAGTTTAAAATTCAACGATGATGCCCTAGCGAAAAGAAATGGTCATTGTATTGGTTACTATTCCAGTCACATAAATTAGCATTTGATTAAAAGTCTTCCCCATGTATTTGCTAGAAATCATTCAGCGTCGTTACCTGTCTTTCGCTCAGATCAAAAATCAACATAATTTCTGTGTTCTGTAGATACATTATACGCATATAATTATGGGTCTACCTGCTACACAACCACCTGCTCCCCTCGATGTCTGGTGAACACATCATCTAGTAAAAGCCTAATAAAAGCTTCCGAAACAGTTGTTCGAGTTCATCGTTAGATAGCTTTCAGTGAGTCTAACAATGGAAGCTCTTCCATATCCCTTTCACTGGATGCAAGGAAATTCGCTTGTTTTTTTGTCTCCCCAGATACGAAACTAAATAAGATTGAAGAGAAAAACAATGACATCTGCTACAGCTGTCATGCAGGAAACGTGAATTTAGATGTGGATTTGCAGCAGACAATATGTACTCACTATTTAATCCTATAAAGAACTAATCCGTATTAAGATGGCATATATTTTTATCACGCTTCCTGAACGAAGACGATGAGATGCCAACACACATTCTATGAGTTCACAGAAGAATCAAAAACCCACTGTCTATAGATACATGATATTGGAACTATACTGTGACATTTTTATGCCATAATAGGACAGCCTTAGTCTCGTAGACAGCAAATTTGGTCTGCAATAAGTCGAATAACGAATAATTCATTTAGACATCATTGCAGCGAGCGGCAGTGAAACCAAATTCCCACACAGAGATATTCGTAAAGCAACTTGGTTATCCCCTCATCAAAGTATGAGAAACCAGATGCAGATCACCACCACCTATGATTTGCACTATCTGAAAAGAGCAGAAAACTTACGTGCACGACTGACACAATTTTTAACCATTTCGACACCGACGAGTGACGAAAACTACGATATATTATTGAGCCTTCTCAAACATTAAAAAATAATGAACGAAAACCTATTTGGCCGTAAACGGGAGAAAAACGTAGGTATTTGTTCAGACGAATAGGGAGTCTATGCATTTGGGACCACGAAAATACAAGCATCATATGAATAATGAGCTCTATGAGCTGTATATTGACGTCGTTGTGGCCAAGCGCATTAAAATACAGCGACTGGTTGGCGCACGGATCATGTTGTGCATATAGCTAAAATGTAAAAAATTTAAAAAACGACACCGAACGGGAACGGCTTAATCTTCGTTGGAAGATTCAGATTTCAGAGACCTCAAAAATCAAAACTGGGTGTGATGAATAGGAGACGAAGTGCAGAATATTGAATACAAGAAGAATACAGGGTTTTGATACAAATGGATATATCAGCTCTGGGAATCATAGATAGAAACATTATCCACAAAATATATGATCCCATGATCGTTAACGGAGGACGTCGGCGTAGTATAAATCATGACCTCTATGCACTGTATACTAATATCTCATGGTCAAGCGCATTAAAATACAGTGCTATTGCAGTAATTAGTTTTAGTATGATCCGGGTGCATCATATTGATCTAGCGTGCAGAGCCTGCGATAACAAATCATAAGGGCGATGCAGAAGAGAGCTGCTTGAACTCCGTTGAAAATAACAGGTTTTGGGGAAAAAGTGCATAATAGATAATAATAATAAAGTGAACAACAGGTAATAGATTCTCTTGAAATCGCAATTGAAGTAATACTTTAAAGGGGCAATAAATACAATAAACAGCTATGCGTTTGCAGTACCTTGGAGAATATACAGACTTTTCATAAGAAATAGAGTGGACAGCCAGAAACATAGGGCAACACAAAACAATCATTCTATCGTCCGATTAGACAGCTTAGAATTTCTTTTTTTTTTTTTTTTTTGGATATCAGAAGTCATATGTTTAACTGAAGGAAACAGCATTCAAGGCCATAAAAGTGAATTCAAAAACGAATTAAACTGTAAAGTATATGAGGAGCCCATACAGCTCACAAAACAAAAATCAGATCAGACCTGGCACAAGCAGTAGAACGGAACGGTGAAAATAATTTTGCGGCATAGAAAAGCTATGAACAATCGCCAACTAGAAGAATCAAAAATTAATCTAGCAATCATTGGTGGTAGGACAAACCGCGATCAACCAAACCACGGAAAGGATGGACATCCCAACCCATGGAAAAGAATATGATATATGATAGATCAGATGAAAGATAGAAAAGAAACAGATATGATTCGCAAAATATAGCATCTAGAGCTCTCAAGGTACAGTTATGACGAATGGTCATCAAAAACAAGGAGGTACCATCAACTTCCATCCCGAAAAATCCGACAATGGTCATCTTGACAAGGAAGGATCAGACTTCGCCGTTATATTGTTCTTCAATCAATTTCCATCTCAAAGAATCCGGCAATGGCCACCGTGACAAGAAATGGCCACAATCTGGTCATTATTTTAATCACCATTCAGAGTTTCGAAGATGTCACAATATACTACTTACTATTTTTCTAGAGAAAAGGACATAGAATGGCTTAGAAGAAAAGTTTGATAAAAAACAACACGATTTAGAAATTTAGAGCTTAAACGATATCTCAAACCGAATGCAATTAATTATATGGAACTGTTAAACCAAAGAAGACAATCCGATCAATTTTCTTCTACACAGCGGAGAAAGGACTAAGGCCAACAATCGTAAAGAAAAAACATAAAATCCCTTAAGATCATATTCCCATCTAAAAATTCTCAAATAAAACGTCAATAATATTAAAATAAATAAAATTAACTACAAGCAAATGAATTCACTAAGGCGAAGAATATTTTCCGAAATAGAAATAGAGTTTTCATCTAAAATGCCATAATAATAACGTTAGCAACGTCGTTGAACAATGACAATAATCCCAGGCTAATGGCAGACACCATGGACCAAGTGAAAAAACTTCTCTCAACACAGATTAGTTCTTGTAACTCACATTACCACTCATTAATAGTATAACTTTTTCTCGGTTGGTCAGATCCAACTTTGTTTGGCTGGATCCGACTGCTGTTGGTTAAATCGGACTTCCGTCTATTAACATCAATTTCTGTTGGTTGAACACAAGTTTGTTTGCTCGAACTAAGGCTGGCATGTCGCTTTTGTTTGACTTCGGTATGTAGAGTCCAAGTTCGGTAGATTAAATCGGATTTCGATCTGTTGAATCCGACTTCAGATATTTTAAATCAACTTTGATCAGCCAAATCAGAGTTCGCTCTATTGAATTCAAATTTGGTTGGTTGAACCAGCGTGAATTCTGTAGACACCAGCATCAAGTGGTTAAACCGAATTTTGGTTGAAATAAATCAATGTCTGTTGATTGGAACTGACCCCGGTTTGGTCGGTTGAAGCCGACTCCAAAAAATTCAATCTGCTGAATCCAATCTCGGTTGGTCTAATCCAACTTTGGTTGCTTGAATCTGATTTCGGTCTATTAATCAGCACTTTGGGCTATTGGATCCAGCTTCGGTTGTTTCAACTTGGCTTCGGTTGTTTAAACCGATATTTGGTGGATTAACCTCGACTTCGTTTGTTCGAGTTTATCTTTGGATGGTTTAAATCGATATATATTGGGCAAATCGGCTATCGGTTAGCTGATTCTAACTTCGATACGTTAAATTCGATTCCTATCAGATCAATGTAAATTCAGTTGTCTCAGTACAACTTCATTTGAGTGAACCGATGCCGTTCGATTCCATCCTGAAAAATAATTTCGATATTTAAAAATTCAAGCTGCAAAGGATAGCCGGCTTCTTAATGTGTCAAAGGGGGATCTGTTAATCATTTTGGTTATCGGATATCGTTGCATGGTTATCGGAATAAGAACGCCAACTTGTTACTGATTCTTAGGGCTGTTTGTAGCAGTTTTTTTTATAGTAAATAGGATTTTTCATCCAATATAACAATATAACAGTGGAGGAGACGTGAGTCGACCACTGCACTTCTGAATAGAATCAGCAGTACGCTGAGTGAAAGTCGAGTCCAAGCCGAAGCAAAGAACTGAATCACGGTGACTTAAAAAATGTTTCAAAATCACATTGTGATCAACCAAGCCTAAACTTTTCAACTTCTCAATTATAATTCAAGCTATTGACGGGTCATAGTTCTGCCAATGATTGGCCTTTCCACATTTTGATTAAGGGAATTTTAAATTGATTTAGCATCGGCAATGTAGTTAAAATTAAACGAAAGAAATATAAGAAAGTTCTGCAAACCGAGAACATTATGACTATATTGGAACTCAGCCATGTAATGGGAAAATTTGTCCATTTCCCAGAAATTGTTAAATAGAACACATGTTTCAAATTGTCCTGTCAAAGCTTATTTGACAATAGGTGCTTTCCATATGGCTTTCACTTTACCCGCCAATCTCTGTTTTTTGATTTCAAACATTTTAAAACGAATACCCTGGAAAACATCTGGGGAATATGGTGGTTGTACGACCCAGCACTTCACAGGTTTTTCTATTACTAAAGCGTTTTTGGAGGAAATGTAATTATTTTAGAGAGTGTCTTGCGAAGGCGCTACATTATGCCGAAATTATCAACCAAAAGTTATTGGGCTCTCTCTCGCTCTCGCTCTCACTCTCTCTCTCTCTTAAGGCACTATGATGCTTTTCCAATTCAATTTTTCACTTTGTTCAACTCAAATGCAAGGGTTTTCCAAAGCGCCTTCTAAATGTTCTGCCATATTTTCTGCGCAAATTTAACACAAATTCTTTGTTCATTATTTTCATCCATTGAGAAAATCGCCAATTCCGCGCACTTTTTTCACAGAAAATAGTTAGCGGCTTTCTTCAACGATCAGTCTAGAACTCTGCCTCATAAAGATAACAATTTGAACATACTATCGATAGCTGCTTTCAATCAATAGATGCGATAGCTGAGAACCAATTAACTGTCGCAAAAAATATGGACGAAAATTTAGGTGCAGTTTAGGCTACGAGACTTTGATACAGATTCACTTTAATTATGGTCTCTGAATTTTCGGTTTCTAATATTTATTTCACATTTGCAATTTTCAATTCCCGAGCTAGTTCCGCCGTTAAATTGTAAATGCACAAAAAATTTATCTATTCTAATAAATTGACTTTCCTGAGTTGAATGAACTTTTGATACAAAATTATACTAATCATTTAGCAATAAATTAGACTAGGCTATACACTTCAATTTTGATCCTACATAAATCCATAATCTTCCTTAATCATATCAGCCGCCTTTTCCGCTATCATGAACACCGGACCATTGGGATGACCCGCGACTAGTTTGGGCATAATGCTAGCATCGACCACACGCAATTTGTTGATGCCATATACTCTCAGGCGGGGATCTACCACCGCTGCTCTGTCCGATTTTGGGCCCATTCTTGCTGTGCCCGATTGGTGATAGATGGTAAAAGTGAAATGACGTGCATAACATTCCAAATATGCTCTTGAGGTGACAACGCCGTACTTGCGACAAGCTGGTATCTTACGATCCAATAGGGTGGCATTGATGCGGCGCAGTGATGGTTTATCCAACAGTTCTATGGATTTCTGCATGCCCCTCACAGCCATGTCCAGATCATAGGGATCATCAAAGTAATTGGGGTAGATAAGAGGGTATTTCTTCGGGTCTTTGCTACGCAACATTATGCGACCCCGACTACGTGGCCTTAGGATCATGGGAAACACCAAATAGACGCTCAAGTTCCGCTTTACTATATCGCTGTACAGAGCATCAAAAACGTCATCCTTGATGCCAAGTGCACTTGCCACGGCGGGATTGGTGTTTAGGCCACCATTGATGAAAAACAATTCCACGTCTGGCCAACCATCTGGATCCGAGGGATTATCCAGTTCATAAAATGATATGGTTTCCACACCACCGGGCACGGAGAATTTGCTGTTATGTGAGGAGAAGCGCAGAACTTCGTTAACATCAAAAAATTCTTCCAATGTGAAGGAGCTTTCATTGACTGATATCGTAAGCGCGGCTGCCAAATGATCTTGCAAATTATAGCCGACGGCCAGATCAACCAAAGGCGTTATACCAACCTCTCGTAAATGATTGGATGGACCAATGCCCGATAACATTAGCAACTGTGGAGTATTTATGGCACCTGCGGATACAATGACTTCCATACGAGCCTTGACCTCATATGACTGACCTTGCTTTTCAAAGCGAACCCCATAAGCCGTTTTCGTACTGGGATCCACAAGAATCTGCGTGGCCCAGGAATATTTGCTGATATGCAAATTGGGCCTTTTGCCTTTGATGGGATACAGATATGCACGATTTGAACTGTATCGGTATTGCTGGTCTGTCGTCGTTTGTATATAGGAAACACCCACTTGCCTGGCACCATTGTAGTCACGATATGGTAAACCATCTTCCTGTGAGGCATTTACAAATGCTTCAGCTATGCGTGAATGCCATTTCGGTATTGAAATTTTCACCGGCCCATTGCGGCCCACATACTCTGGGTCGGCATTGGGCACCAAAGAACCTTCGAATTTTTTAAAATATGGCAACACATCTTGATAGCTCCAGCCTTCATTGCCCATCTCGGCCCACAGGTCATAGTCGCGGTGATTACAGCGAGTGTACATCATGTAGTTCAACACCGACGATCCACCCATGACTTTGCCCCTGGGAAACTTGCAGCGATTATTCTTTAAGCCCAAACAAAATTTACTAGACGGTTGGGCACGGTAGGCCCAATTTACGTCACGACTTAATTGTAGAAAATGAGCGAATATGGGAACATCCATGATCAAGAGCTCTGGACCGCCAGCTTCCAGAAGCAAAACCTTCCAGTCGGGATTTTCGGACAAGCGTGCGGCCATAACACAGCCTGCAGTGCCAGCACCCACCACTATGAAATCGTATTCCTTTAAAAGTTTAACACTGTTGTCACTGTTTTCTAAACTCTCCCATGCCTGGCCCTCCATAAAAAAATTCAACAAAGTTTGTAAAATATTTCCATCCCGTTGGGCTTCAACTACAATTCTCAACAAACTGATCGTGATTATAAGCGGCATAACTAACAGTTTCCATTTCATTTTGTCCGTTTTCCCGATCTTAACTTTTACACGCTGTAATCTCAACTAGCTTGCCTAAGATTCTAAGCGCTCAATTTCAGTGTGAAGCAGAGAGCTGCTGTAAGATTGCCTATTTCCGACACTTGACACCATAGAGAGAAATTGCATCGTTAGGTAGCACAAGTTCATGATTGAAACGTGCAGCACAGTGGGATGAGAATACAAAATATGGGAATGATTGATTGTGGTGAAAAATATTGGAAACGTCGTTAATAAAACTGATCGTATTTGACAGTCACTTGAAGAAATAATTAAAGCAACTCTAACGATTTCGGATCGAAAGATCCCACGACGGCGATTAGCATTAAACATAATCGATTCAGAATTCGGCAGTCTATATAAATCTTTGAACGGCTGTCGTCTCGATGGCTTGACCATTAAGTATATAGTGAAAGCTCCTTCGCACTTATTGTGAAATCGTAGGTTCACAATTCTGGCATATTTAAATCTTGGATTCGCTTCATTTCGATGGTTGCTAGTGACACTTGTGACTATTATATTCTTGGTAGAAACTCCTAAGAATGGATTTTAGCAGTCGTCGTTTAACTATAAGACCAATACAATCAGTCTATCAACATGTTATGACAGAAATATTATATCCTTCATATTGAGTTCTTACATTTTGTCTTGCAAGTTAATAAGTAGCTGAAACTGGTGCCTAAAAATAGGCAAAAGAACACAAATTCCTTCACAGCTAAAGTTTAGCGAAAGTTTATTTTCTATTTAAAAGAAAGTGGAAAAAATCGATGAATTATCACCGAATTTGATATTATGTGAGTGCTTAAATTTGTATGGAAAAGATGTTATAAATTACAGCCAAGGATAAAATTGAGCTAAGGCATGCCAAATTAGATTTTAAAAAAACTTTCAAAAAGTTCTCTTTACAATAATCAATTACCATAATTCTATAGAGTGGCGCATAAGTAACGTTAAGATTTGATCAGTGAATGCATTGTTTGTTTTCGTCTCTTTACAGAATTGACTAAATAATACTTGGGAAGTTTATGATGGAAATACTCAGCACAGAACAAAGAACCAAAGTTGTTCAATTTTACTTTGAAAGTCGGCATTCGATTATTTAGATCGTATCGAAATTTCTTTCATGCTCGAAATGCTTCTAGCGCTCCAACAATTTACCAATTGGTTCAGCGTTTTGGGCAACGGGGGGCTGTCTGTGATCTTCCGCGTGCTGAAAGACCTCGTGCAGTTCGAAATGAAGTGACCATTGCATTCAATATAGTCGCCATTAACGTCACTTATGCGCCACCCCTTAGAAATAGACGTAGTCTTCAGACCTTCAGTGACGTAAAATAAATATATTAAATGTAGAACGCATGTAAGCTGACTGAATGTGAGATGCTCTGGGCGTCCGTCAGCTTGTCTGTTTAAAATATGATCGAGGTCGCACCGTTTGAGCCAAAAAACTAAAATTTGAACAAAAATATCTCATAATCATATGCAAATTAGGCTCACATTTGGGCAAAACCGGCACAATAGAAAAAATGGCCCATACAAGGAATAAACCCACATCTAGAAAAGTCGAGTGTTTTCAGAATATTTCCGCAAGTTTTAGGATGTATCCGTTAATTAAGAGCAATATGTTGTGTTGTTTTTTAAGGAATCGCCCTAATATTTATTGAAAAGTAGTAAACAAAAAGGAAATTTCTTTAAAAAAAATAGGATACGATATATTTTGTGTCTTAGGATATCGTTTCTGATTTGTCCACTTATCCAGCAATCGTTAGGCAGAAATTCCTCTCCACTATGGGCCACAGATGGCACAAGTGGATGAAATCAGTCTAGCCATGTAAATACCTTTAGGCGCCTTCCGGCTGCATTAGTGCAAAAGTATGAGTTGTGTCACAAGAGAATTACTAAAGTTCCAAGTTCTTACCAAACGATAGTCTGAACTAAAGCGCAATAAAAGAGACAAAATTAGAACTTTTTGAAGCCATTCGCCTAGAAATTATAAATGGGCCACCGATTTTTGCTAAGGTAAGGAGCGGTACACTATAATCCATTTTCATTCGGAGTAACAAATATCTGATGCGTGCTAAATTATATTGAATTTAGTGCAACTGAATGACAAACAGAATGACAAATCCAGGAATATATGGATTTAATTGGGTAATTTGTGTGGGAGGGGGCATGAATGTTTGGCTGATTATTTTTTTATAATTTTATATACAATTCCTCTGCAATTTATTTATAACATTAAAATTTCGGACAAAGAATTGCAATCTTTAACCTGGACGGTTTGGGAAGGCGGGTGTTTCCTAGGATGCTTTGTACCGCTTACCTCTAAAACGCAAGCCTCTCTACCTGATCCTGTAATTAAACAGGCAAAGGATGATGCTTGCGTACAAAAACAAAGTAGTGTGGCCTTGTGCCAGGCGCCCTAGGAACAGGTGGATTATGACTTGGTATCCACCTATAATATGACATCAAATTGATCTTGAAACTCGTTTTTCGAAAACCAAGTAAAGGGGAGAGTCATAGTTTAACAAGACACTGCCTGGCAACAGGTGCGGTTATAGAGAAGCCGTCGGGAGATATCACAAGATTTATCTTTTCCGTAAATATAGTTGTATGACCAGAGAGGTCTGGTTAATAGACTATGAGTGGAGCATGGCATGCTTTGCTGTGTTGATATTCTCTCCTCGGACATTGAAAATTTATAATGGATTACCAGTTCAATGCGAGGTATGATAAAGCAAAACTGGAGTAGCTTGTCTGCGGAACCCAGACCAGAGGGTTCTTCTCTTCTGGTAGCACGGGTGACCAGGGGTCCAAGGAACATTGTTCCTTCCTGGTCAATGGTGTTCGACCCCTTGTGGGAGCATCGTGCTGGCTGTGGTTGCCCGAACAAGTGTTTTCAGTGCTTTTGCGTTGCTCAAGCGTTGGTGAAGGAAGGCAGAAGCTTGCAAAACACTGTTCATGTTTATCCGAGGTCTTCCTAGTTTGTATTTTCAGTATTTTCTACGACAGGGCGCATAATTCTATTTTCAGAAATTCAGTTTCTGCCATTTTGTTCCGGGCGACTTTGTATCTTGTATACATCTTAAAAAAATAAATTTCAAAATACCTCATAACATTGTGCAACTACGACCTAAAAGGAGTGCACAGATGGTCTTAGCATCAGTCATTTGTATATGAGACGGTCCCTTTTTCGACCCCTTATTCGTTTTTAGTGTTATCGCTAAAAGTATGAATTTTCGAAAATACTTCTTTATCGCACGCATATCTTGGCAGAAGAATCTATACTCCCAATTTCATGACTTTGACTTTGTTGCAGTCTAGTTTGGCAACTTTCTGTTAACCGACCCTTTAGATTTGGTGATTTCAATACAAGCCATAAGTCTTTGGGGGCGGCACCATTTTTGACCTCGTTTTTTTACGTTTTATCCCCACGATAAGGCATGAATTTGTAAAAATACTTCTCATTCCTAACTTACGCTAGTAGGTGATTATTCTGGCCCTACACCATTGTTCTTGGCGATAGTCCCCATTTTTTTATTCTACTCCTAAAACGTACGAATTTGGAACGCCCCCCTTTTGAACGCCACTATACTACAGAACCAAAGTTTAGAAAGGAATCTTCGTGATTTTGGCTTCTGCCATTTGTTATGCGCTATGGTACCATTTCTGTCTCTCTTCTACCCATAGCTACGCTTAAAGCTAAGAATTATGTAACCACTTTTCTCGTCGCGCATCCGTTATGCAAAAAGGACGTGCACCATAATGTTAATGACCTTAGCTTCGATCGTTTGTGTTATTTGATGATACCATTTTTAATTCCGTACCTATCAGTTTGACCTTTTTAAAGTAGGAATTCCGAAAATAATCGGGAAATATGCTGTAATGGAAACTCCCAATTGTGCCGAAAAAAACATTCAATCGTTTGAGGTGGATAATAGCACCGTTTTCGCCCCTCCTCTATTTTATCTCCTGAGAGTACAAATGTCGCAAAATTACATTCCACCAATTTTCATAATTCTAGGTTTGGCCGTTTAGTAAGGCCAGGGACACCATTGTAATCGCTTTTTACTCCCACCTTACAGCGCGATTTAGGCACCAATATCCGTGAATCTAGCTCTAAAAGTTTGAACTGGGCGATCATATAGGTGCTGTTTTACACTTTTTACCCTAAAATCACGAATTTCGAAAGTCCCTTCCTTATAGTTTGCCCATTCTGGAAGAGCAACATGGACACCAATTTTCATGATTCTAGCTATATCCGTTTAAGCTGGACGATTCCCTTTTTATCGTGTTTTTACTCGTAAACCCAAGAATTTCGAAAAGCGCTTTACTACCGCATGTTTACTTCAGAAAAGGAATACAGTTACCAATTTTCGTGATTCTAGCTCTGACTGGTATGGGGGATAGTACCAGATTTCATTTCATTTCATTTCATTTGTTTATTTTAGTCTATGGATTATATCCTTACAGACCAGCAAATATCTTATATAACTAATTAACAAAAATAAAGTAAATAACTTAACTAATTTAATAAATTACATACTAATTGCCTAAAGACATTATGAGGCAGGCAAAGGTCAATGTTGTTGCAGAATCTATTAAACAAAATCATTGACCTGTTAATGGGCTCATTGCAAATATAATTAGACGAATGCATAAGAATATTAAAAGTACACATATGACGGAGAGAGCGAGATGGAGCATTAAAGCGTATGAGTGCAAGTAGATCTGAACAATCAATATATCCCGAAACAACGGCATGAAGAAACATAACAGACGCTATGTTCCTTCTGGCCTCCAAAGTTTGCAACGAAATGAATGCACAGCGCCTTTCATAGGACGGTAAAGGAGAAGTAAGGTTAAGTGACGACAAGGCATATCTTAAAAACACTTTCTGTACTTTTTCAATCCGCATAGAATGAATTGATGCAACAGGATTCCAAATAACCGATGCATACTCGAGTTTAGAACGTACAAAAGCAGAGAACAAAACTTTTTTTGTATAAGGATCAGAGAATTTATACATATTTCTACGAATAAAATAAAACATTGCATAAGCTTTTGGTATAATGTAATCTAGGTGATTTTTGAATGTAAATTTGAAGTCAAAAACTACCCCCAAATCAGAAAATTCAAAAATTTCTTCCAAGATTTCATGATAAATATGATATAATGAATTAATTGTATTTCTACAGCGATGGAATGTGAGTTTAAAACATTTATTAGTATTGAATGGTAAATCATTAGCTTTCGACCAAATAGCAATCCTATCTAAATCTTCCTGCAACAACGTAACATCATTCAACGTGTAGATTGATTTAAAAATCTTTAGATCATCTGCATACATAAGATATTTCGAATTTTTAAAACACATACCAATATCATTAACAAAAATATTGAACAATAAAGGCCCAAGAATACTACCTTGTGGAACACCAGAGGTGGGAAAATAAGCACTAGAATAATAACCATCAATACAAACAGTGCATACCCGATTACCCAAATACGATTTCAACCAATTTAAGACATTGGAGTGGAAACCGAATTCATGAAGCTTAAATAAGAGAATATCATGGCGAACTCTGTCAAAAGCTTTAGAAAAGTCCGTGTATATCGTGTCTACTTGAGCACCACTTTCAAATTCATTTAAACAGAAATTACTAAAAATAGCTAAATTAGTAGTTGTGGAACGACCAGAAAAAAACCCGTGCTGATTAGGGTTAATATGCCTCTTTATTAAAAAATATAATTTTTCACGCATAATATGCTCAAAAACTTTAGCAATGTTAGGCAACTTAGAAATAGGCCTGTAATTAGTAACTAAGGTTCTATCTCCCGACTTAAAAACTGGAAAGACTGTTGCAGTTTTCCATTTATGAATAAAATATCCAGAATCAAGTGATTTTTGAAACAAAATTTTTAAAGGAACTAAAAAAGCTTTTGAGCATTTTTTAAGAAGAAAAGAAGAGATTCCATGCAGATCAGATTTAAAAGAATTTTTGAGCTTAAGAATGGCAGACAGAATGTCCTCATCAGAAACGTCAATAGACCCAATATCAACACAAGGCACAATATTGTCGAAGTAACTAAAATTATTTACAGTGTTATCTTTTGTAAAACTTGATTCAAAGAAATTCTTAAATAAGTTTACTGATTCTTCTGCCGAATTTGAAACAATATTATTATGCTTTAGACCTTTAGGGATGGAAGAATTGTTTTTTTTTTGACCTTATATACGAAAAAAACCGTCTTGGATTATCATTTAAAGACTCATTAAACGATAGTATATACTGATTATACAAAAATTTATTTAAACAATTAAATTCACGCATATAATGAATATAATATTTTTCATCAATCGGGGAATTAGAAATCATAAATTTACTATAAAATTTATTCCTTAAGTTTTTTAATTTTTTCAATCCTTTGGTGTACCAAGGTAATTTATAAACCTTTGGCTTAATATGAGATATATTATGCTCGACTATAAAATTTGTCATTTTTAAAAATTCATCATAACAAATAGCGACAATATTACTATCTAAAATATCGGGCCAATTGATATCTGAAAGTAGTTCATTTAAAGAATCAAAGTTACAGGAATTATAGTCATAATCATTAGCTAATATAGGAATGTGAGACTTCGAAAAATTATAAAATTGTAAATTAATACAAATTGCAGAATGATGAACCGTTTCAGGAGAAACAGGAAAATTGCATTTAACTACCGAAAACAACATGTCATTGCTAACAAAAACTAAGTCCAGCAAACGCCTTAATTTATTAAACACTTTATTAATTTGTTGCAGACCAATACTAAGTAATGCATCAATAAATTCAATTTCAAACGACTTATTAACATTACATGGAAGAAATTTATCAATGTTATGAACTTCATTCCAAACAATATTATTTAGATTAAAATCACCTAAGATACACATTTTATCATTACTATTTAAATTGTCTGAAATATGCAAAATGTTATTTGAGTGAGCCTGATACAAACTATCCAAACTATTTGGCGGAATATAAGAGGCACAAATAAAAAAATTTCCTTGAATAGATTGAATTTCAACACAAAGTTGATCCAATAATAAGTTGCCATCACTTAATTGTCCACCTTTATTATGTTTTTAGACACAAAAGTATGAACTTTGGAAAATCCCGCGAATTAGTACTAGAAGTGGATTATGGAAAGTGGTTTTCATTGTTTCTTCCTCCAGCCATAAGAATTACGAAAAACCCCTTCTTCTGTTCACTTCGAAAGGGGAATATGGACAACAATTTTCATGATTCTTGCTATGTCATTTGTCCCTTTTTACCCGTAAAACTCAAATTTCGGAAAGCACCTTAGTACCGCATGTTTGCTATAGAAAAGCAATACGGACACTAATTTTACCTCTAGGCAATGGTACCAGATTTGTTCCTGTTTGTACAGTTTTTAACCCTAAAGTATGAATTTTGAAAAATCCCCTCTTATCGAGCATCTACTCTATGAGGGTGTGTGTATCCTAAATGATCAGTCAGTCAGTGAACAATATATGTATAGGTATATATATATGGTGCTGTCCATATAAATGACCTTTTCAACAGTTAACTGAATTCAGCATAATTTCGCGTTTTATTGCAATGCATTTAATAAACTCAGTTCTGAGAATAAAAATGGATGATGTTGCCACACCCATTTTGATAGCTCCCACACTATTCACCAAAGATATTGAAATTCAATATTTACTCTGTAATTCGTAGATTGCAGTTACTTAAATTTCTGTTAATAATAATACTATATATATATATATATATTGATCAAAACCACTGTAAAACATAAAATAATAATAACAAATAATATTACAATGTGATGTGTGTGCCTTTGCTAAGATATATGCCTATAAATACACCCCGAATATAGATTTACTGAATGGAACAAAGATTAACGTCTGCCAAATTAAGTTGTCAGAATGATTTGTAACAGCGCTCAAAGTTACTGAGCAATACATAACTATTGCAAAAAGTTATATCAATAACTTTAGAAACGGTATGAGAGATAATCCTATGCAGGACGTTGGAATTGGCAGTGATTAATGCGAAAGATTGGTAGGTTCCAAAATATGCTCAAAATGAGGAGGTCCTCACGCTCCATATAAAAACAAATTTCCTTGCATCTTATAAATGAGATATGGATGAACGGCTCACATTTAGTCAGCTTACACGCAATCTATTTTCAGATTCACTCAACGGGACCTACAGTTTAACGATGATTACGAACGTCACAGTTTGAGAAGCATTACGTAGATTTGTCGATTAATCGACTACGCATTGAGATGGCTGAAGCTCAAATAATGACAGGTGGCTGTATGCGGAATTGAACCCGGCCACATCACGTAATTTATAAAATTTAATAAGTGTTGTTTAAAATTATGGAATACCATAATGTCAGCAAAACAACTTTGGTCTGAGGGGCATAAATTAAATGGCGCTTATTAACGATATAGGAGAAAATTTTTTAGAAACGTGATTACTATGATGATAGCTAACTTAGTGATGAACTAGTCCTTTATTTCATCAAATAAATTTTAGATCTCTATTTTCAAACAATTTCCTCACGTTGCATGTTCAAATTGACGTTTTGATTTAGCAACGATAAGTAAATTGCGCCCCACGATGTCATTTGCTGCTTGAGCACCGAAACTTTGGGAACTGAGTACTACATAGCTCAATAAGAATTTTCGGCAGCAATTTTAGTCGGAACTTTTGAAGCTTAGTAATAAAAAGCAAAAAGTAAAGTAAGTAAAAAAAAGTAAGTAAAAAGTAAAAAAAGTAAAAATACACATTCCCTTCCGCCTCCTAAATGAGACATTCGTTCCACCACATTTCTAATTAATAGTTTCAGAAGATTTTTTAAAGACCTATAATCGTAGTGTTCATTTGCGCATCGAGGCAACCACGGCTCAAAGAAATGTAAGTAAGTGCATAATAAGTTCGTGCAATAACCATCGTCCTATGACCATCACGATAAGTCAGTTATACTGATTATTTACATGATTGCTCTTATATTAGGTATCTCACCTTCGATTAATTGGTTACACTGGGAAACAACTTTTTGATGATTCGGAGTAATGAACAGGTTTCACGTATCTCAGATACAGAGTATTCAATAATACCGTTAATTTCTCTGCCATATGTTTAGTTTTTAATACGCATTCGGTCATTCGGAGGGATTGTCAAAATTCTTTTTGCTATCTGTGCTGACGCGGATTATTCAGCATTTTAGTTTCTCTACAATGTTCGATTTTGCAGTTCATCTCAAATGAATTTTCGATTTTCACAATAGATAAAAATATCGAATTTGATAAAAAAAAAAACAAATTTCGTATTGCAAGTAAAATTTCGTGCGCTGAATATCTAAAAATACTACAAGTCATGGTGAATCGACTCCAAATCAAAAACACGTGTGTATGAGTGAAGTTAGCGGCGTTAAAGTGAAGAAGTTTGTGACTGATAATCGTCATTTAAGTTTGGGAAAGACAGCCGTTAAACTTTCTTTGTATCACGAATCTATTCGTACCCTTTCCCACGATTGTTTGGATATAAAATGTTTTACCATTCGACTAAAACCTGAAATGCGTAAAGATCACTAAAGACCCTTTAGAATAAATCAACTCTGACCCAAATTCAATGCATTATCGCTGGCGACCAAAAATCCGGAAAATGTTGACTGTCTTCTTAGTCTTGTGCTCTTGTTTTTTTCAAGCTCTTGTTTTTTTTTTTTGAGATAGCAAGATAGATAGAAGTCAGATTTGTAAAATGAAAACCCATAAATTTTGCAGCACGACAAAGCACCATCTCACAAGGCTACCATTGTGAATAAATTTCTGGTCAAAAACTTAGCCTGATATGAATCCGACTGGCATTTTCTTTTCAAAACACAAAATACTACTTAGAGGAACCCGATTTCAAATAGTAGAAGAATAATTAAATGCGATTTGGCTTAATGAATGCATGCCTGTTCTACAAATCTAAGCATAGTTGTCCTGCTTTCCAAATAGGCAATCAAAGTCGATGTTTCAATTGGAATTAGTCTTCTACCCTTTGCTTAAAGGGTTCTGTGGCGTGCATCATGTAAAAATAAAATGGCTGTTTTGACCGGCATTATTGAACCCTACCAGCGTAGATTTAAATCCCATATATCGATATTCAGATTTTGACAATAAGACGAATGCTGTAGTACGTCCAAGTAAAACAAATCAATACCAATCACCAGTTGGCGCCTACAAAACGGTGTTGGGCAGCCTAATATGACAAGAAGGAATTGGTGTTTCTGCTAACTTTGAACTCCATTGAGGAGAAAAACTAGCTGACGCGAATTCTTCATATCTCTTAGATATTATTGAGGATATAAGTGCGATATAATTCAGTAGTGTTTCTCATAATTTGTCCAACATAATCCTACTTATGGAGATGATAATAAAAGTCATTCTTTCTTACATACTCTTTCTCTTACTCATACTCCTTAGGCATCATTGGGCAAAAACTGCGAGATGTCACTGCAGTCTTCTCAAGCGCTGAAAAGTGTTAAGTATTCAAAAGCATTGCTGGCAAGTATGAAGTTGTTAGCCGCATAAAACCAAGGTAGGTGATCGTATTTACTTCCTTTCCTACATTATGAATTCGTAGCTCTCCCTGCGTCGACTATCGAGTTCGTTGGCAAAAACTTTTCGTATTGCAGCGTTTTGGTCTTACCGCTCAAAGTGACTTAGCCGTCTCTGTATCTTAGTATGCTTGACCACGCCGATTTCAGAATATGGCTCATAGACTCATAACTCACTTTTAGTCTGCCGGATAAGTTCATATTCCATTAAGGAATAAAATTGATCAAAGGAAATTGTCGATGATCATACTGAGCCGTTGTGCCCTAAACGATGGATTATGCAGTGCAATACTGATAATGAGTGAATTAGCAGTAAGTACGACTATGATCTTTAAAGAAAATCATGTAGTATGTTATTTGTATACGCTGGTAATATAGGCATCACAAGTCGGAAACTGCGACATGTTTTGCAGCTTTCTCAAGTATTGATAAGTATTTAATTCAAGAACGTATTGCTGGCATGTGATAAGTTTTCATCCGCACTACCAAAGGTGACTAGGATGATGAATGGAATAGAAATGTTCATCTATCACGCACAAACTAGCTGACGCAAAGTCCTGAAATCTTACTGAGCCATTTTACATCAAACGAGTGTTTATAGGGAAACAGTCCATTGTGTGATATTCCCAACGTACTTACTATAGTATATACAACTGCAATAAATATTAATGTCACCATCGTTAACAAAAGTCAAAGGCGTTACTACAGCCTTCTCAAGTATCAAGTATTATCGGAAAATGCGGACAACCCAAATAATTTATTTCGACAAACGCGAATCCTATATCTTGGCTACACTACGTAAACATCGACAGCCATACATTTGGACTGATGGATGATCTTATCCATCTTGCCGCCGTTGTCTACAAAAGAAAATATGTCAGATTAGAAATTGGCAGAAATTGTATTGCTTATATGCCATTATAGAATAAGAAGTGATCTAATGACAAAGCGTTTTCGCAACGTACAAAAAACTGCATTAGATACTTGTCCTGCTTGATTTGCTATGATACCGTGAAATTTCCAACGGGAAAATGACGGGATGCATTGTCCATGTACGCAGAGCCTATATGTATGTAATATAGAATCCTCAGACGAAAAATCTCCGGCAATAATGTCAGTGGTCGGCACAATAATGATAATTTCTATTATACCCGCCGAGGTAAGAGTAAATTATAAGGGCCAGCCATATTGTTTAAAATTGTATTTAGTCGTCCGCACCATATTATCCCGGAATCGTTGTTGTACAATTCATGGTTTTGAATTGGCATAAATTAATATTTTCAGGATAGTATCGCTAACTTTCGGTTAACTACTCCCCCGTATCATAAATACTAACTGCCGTGATATTTCTCAATCGAGAAAAAATGTTCAAAATTGAACTTATGGCTTTTGTGAATCTGAGGTGAAGTGCGGAAAGTTATCCTAGTTATCCAAAACTTTGATCAATGGCTGACTAAGATCCGCATCTATTAAGACAAAGAGAATTTCCGGATGTTTAGCTCCTAAAAATTTCCACAAGTATAGAACTCGTACGGGAGATTGCAGCGAGCAATAGTTTAAAATTTCACTACTACTAACCCACTGTATTCAGCACGTACTATTATTAATAATACAATATGCATGTAATTATTTCGTATGTAGTTATTACGAGAAAAATAATTACCATTTGTCACTGTCCATCGAATAGTTTTTACCGACCGAACTAATGACCGAATCGACGAACATCACTTGACTTTGGACTGAATGGATGCACACGATTATACAGCAAGATAACCAGTAGTTAGAAGCTGTGTGACATCAGAATTCACTGTAATGTATTAACGTCATACACATTCCACGCTCCAAATGAATGTGAAGGAAAACTTAACTGAAAAATTATTGAAAAGGGGAGAAAACCTGCGATTATGAGGTAATACCGATTTATACAGGGCAAAGGTAACAATAACAACATGTTTCATGGCTGAGGTATGAGTTAGTTTATATGGCTAAATGACTTAATAGATATCTCCTTTTTCACCCACTGAGATTTTACGCGCCTTTAACCATATATCAAATAGGAAAGCGCTAAATAATCGAAAGTATTGTTGGCTAGGATCATGCCAACAGTCGTACAAATAAATATAAGTGTAATCCAGATGACTCGGAATCTCCTAGATGACAGCCACAATAGCAATTTTTATCTATTGTCACACGTAGAAAATAGCTTCAATCTCTTCGGTCATTTGCACTTCTCCAATTCGTCAGAGCAAGCTTTAGACAATTTTCGTTGCCCCCTCCTTTGTTGCCCATCGAGTTCGCTACAATATGATCCAGTCATCCATGTATTTTCACCTTCTTGACCACGTTGACCTTAGTACACATCTCATACATCTTAAAACCCCTATCGACGTTTATATAATTTAGGAAGTATTCATCTCTTTGAGCAGATTTGGCTTTCGTCATAACCCGGGATTCTGCGCAGCGCAGAAAGATAGATAGGACTACTGCCAGGTACAGTTGATTTTTTGTTCGTTTAGTAGTAAAGCTAAGCACATGACAGAACTCATTTGCAGGCACTATTCTTCGTCTTATTTCCAAACTGACATCATTAATTCTGTTGACGGCGAATATGAGGTATATAAAATCATCCGGCAATCCAAAATTATAGTTGTCCACAATCGCAAAATTTTGTAATTGAAAGAAATAACTTGGATTTGCACTTGTTTACCGAGATTACATTAACTGGCTCCTTCCCATTGGTTGAGAAGACTGCAGTAACAACAACTCGGAGTATTATTACTCAACGGTGTCCATAACATAAGGGTAGGCAGTACACTGAGCAGGTCGCATTATAAGGTGTCTCCTTGTCGAAAGCCTCATTAGGTGAAAATTGACTAAGTAGGATTTTGCTTATAATTGCTGAAGACTTCATGATGATCAGTTTCATGATATAAAGGCTTATAAGCTTCACAAGAATACCAAACTCTATCGTAGTTTCATACAATTCTTGTTCCGTCGGAGTACAGACGTTGTAGCTATATAGTCGATGAAACGGTGATAAGTATCTACTTGAATTTCTTAAGGGTTGTCCAGAATACGTCACAACATGAATATCTGGTCAGTTATGGATTTACCATGAACAATAAGCTTCAGCCGTTGCACACCCAACAGAGACGTATAAATAGTAACTATCAGACTTATATCGAGGTAGCTGAAATACGTCCCCCTCGATTATCTTTTTTCATCGACCATGCATGCATTCATTGAGACAAATCCTGTTCAGGAGCTGATGCATATTCATTACCAGCTTTCACCTGAGGTCTTGAATAGCTATGCATGCATTCTCTCCGCAACTACAGCTTTGTTTTTCTTAAGTCATGATACTGCTATTCAAACATTATTTTGGCTTAGTGCTGCATTCATTCACTTGTACTGCTATTAGGAAGCAGCAAATCGTAGAAATGTTTTCGCCATAATTGCGGTACATTGTTCTTCTCTCTGACAGGAAGGGAGCCCGTAACATTACTTTTCCTTTTTACCCTTTGAAAGAATTCTCAGGATTCTTCTCTATACGTTTCAAATCTTTACCTCTTCCCTTTTCCACAACCATAATTTTTCGGTTAAAAACGTTTTGTAACAAAGTTCTCCGGATTCTTATACACGATTTTAAGTAATACCTCTTTGTTATAACGCACTGAACAACGTCCTTTAAGTTTTGGTAATTTTTTTCCACCACAACGGTTTGGAACGCTAAAACTAACTGTACAGTGATTCCTTACTTTTAGTAAAAGCAACTATAACTATAATATGGATCCAAAGGAAACCTTCGTAGGATTCTCTTGGACCACGCGGGTATTTTTCCCCAAAATTGAACTTCACTTGCGATCCCGGACTGCTATTTTGGAGGTAAATTGCAATTTTTTTTTATATTTTAATTTTCTTATAGTTGTTATACGTTTTTCATATTTTTGCATATAGAAGAGTTTATCTCCACTTCAGTTGAGATATAGAAAAAATATCCCCGTCGTCGCCGATCGTATAGAGAGCTGATATCCAAGCTCTGTAGGTTCAAAAGAAAACCACCACCATCACCTTTCGCTTTGTATTTGGTACAACCTTTTAATTGCTTCTAAAATAATATCTCGCAATTATTTTATAATTAAATTGTATATATATTATTATATATAAAATCACAATTTTCATTACACCGTGAAAATTGCTTCAGGAGTTCCGAAAAGTTACCAATTAGCATCCCACAAATGTTTTCAACCAAATTTAAACAACTTTAAAAACCTCAAGAAACGGCCATTATGCTATTTTTTGTATTCCCTGCTTTTATTGGATTCTGCTGCTCAGTAGCAGAAGTGGGCAAGACCTTAAATGTTTTCATTATAGTTTACACAGTAGAACCTGCATATTTGTTCATTATATGATTTGCTTTACCGCCTGCTTTGGGGGAATGCTTACATCTCCGATATCCGCAATTTGTGTAAAATTACCTCAACCACTTTAGTGCGATTTGGGCCAAAATACTTCGTAACAATCTGTCCTGCCTCTAACATCACCGAATTTGTTTACATGTTAATTTCTCACCTTGATTTTGCAAATTCATCTTGAAAATTTGTGGAGTTAGTCACCTTACCTGTAAAGAGAAAAAAAAAACTAATTACATATTGTTAAATTGGTCACGCTTATTACGATTTTATCTCAAGCAAAGATTTTGATCACGTCTGCTCAGTTCATACAGGTAACTCAGGTTAATGCTTTTCGCCTCACTTGAGAACAATGACACATTTCCACAAGTTTTAGCCGTAATAACACACAAAGCTAAGTATTGAAAACTTTATGAGCGCATGACTGTCACTCGTGACAGGCTATTCACGCTAGTAGAAGTGTCACCAATTCATTTTTTGATAAGCGCATACTTGCGCAAGCCTACGAACGCATATCGCTTTACGTCGCCAAAGTTATCGAAATGGAATTCAAACGCAAGAGCGCTTTTGCTTTGTATTTAGCTGGAAAATTCCAACCAGCCACTGTTAATGAGCCACGACTTTTACGTATGAACAAAATGATTGTGTATCGGACCATTACACGGTCCAATGTTACTGGTAGTATCAAAAAAACCCCATAAATGTAGGTATCAAAAACAAAACTTTTCTTGAGATAAATCTTGAATCAGTAGCACCGCCAGAAATGGTTCGAAAACTGAAAGCCAGAATACAACGTAATCCAGGACAAAGCACAGTTCAATTGACGAAAAAATTTAATATGTCTGCTCGTAGCATTGGGCCTATATCAAAAAAATTATCTACAAAATACAAAAACTGCAATATTTAACACTTGCGCGTTGGAGACAAGCTTGAAAATAATGTCTTTCCTGATAAAAAATTTTTTACTATAAATAAACTATATATATGTATTATATTGGCCAAGTAAATATAACGATAAAAAATCATTGGACGTTTGAACAAGACTCAACATTATCCCATAAGCTCAACGTTTTCACAAGAAAAAGATCCCAGCTTCATTTCCTCACAGCAATAACCACCATATTCTTCGGACTTAAACCCAATGGTTTTTCTCGCATGGTCCATTGTAGAGGCTGAAGTATCAACTGTAATGACACGGCCAACCCTTAAAGACTGCTCTTCTCCGACAATGAGACAAAATATTATCAGGCCTCATTCGTGCATCGTGTGAAGCTTTCCCAGGCAGACTCGATGCTATTATCCGCGCTAAAGGTGGCTACTTCAAGCAATAAAATATTTTTCTTAAAATTTCAAAAAGTTTTTATGTTATACTGGAATTTTTGAATAAAAATTATGAAAATAACAATATTGCTGTCTTTTTTAATTGATAACATGTCGTGCACATATGCATAACAAACCTGTATAGAAACTACCGCCAGATGAATGGACTGACATGTTCTTTACCTAATAGCATTTTCCTAAATTGATGTCTTAGACTTATATATCGGTGCAGACTTATGGCGAGGCCGATGTTTTATTGAAATCTTGTTTAAAATTACTACGCATTTAAAACCAACAACACTTCGAGCGCCTACCCCTTGCAAATAGAACCACAAGATCTCTTACATACTACATATTTAATTTTCCTCATTACTTGCTTTACTAATCGTATAATCGGATAAATAAAACTTAAATTTTTGCCCGTAATCACCTTGAAGACATCTTCAAGGATAGCTTTCAAATTCAGATATCCCAGACATCAATTTAACAAATTTTCAGCTAATTTCTGACAATCTCGTTCACAAAATTTATGTTTCGTAATATGTATCTAGAAAAATAGTGTGTAAACGATGTGCTACGAGGAATAATTGAAAATTTTCATTCCTTTTCAATCATTCCTCGTAGCACATCGTTTACACACTAAATCAATCAATCAAATCAATTTAACTGATTGATATTGTTTAAACGTAACTTCTTGATAAGGTTTAGTAGAGAAGTTGAGTCAACGTGAGCTTGTGGTTACGTCAAAGATAAGAAGTGATTTAAAGGAATCAAAATCATAGTCCGAAGGTGATTTTAGATAAAATTACAAAACGAAATCGAAATGAGAGTGAGGTGTTATGATTGTTCTGGATATATTTTAGGTGCCTTTTTGTGAAATGCAGCTTTAAATGATTGATTTTTGCACGCAATGGGTTTCGAATCCAAAGATATTATCTGTGCTTTGAAACTGGTTTCAGATATCGCGAAACTTGAAACTTGCAGTCGGTGGTTATTTTAGTGCAAAACTTTTCTTGAGATAAATCTTGAATTAATCTAATAAGCATAATCTTGAATTTTGCAACTCACAATCGTTATTCAAAATAACTTCCTTTTAAAATATTGGCACTTCTTATCTACATCTCAATAACTTTAACACTGAGGGGGAAAATATATTTTTTAAATGTAATTTCAAATTTCTTAAAAAGACAATGTAATCTGTCTATCCGCACTAACTAATTTCAGGAGCGGAAGCGAAGTGCTTTCAGCAACTGAATTAAAATCGGTTACAAAATTTACAAACTACAAATAATTCCTATTCCGAATTCAGTATATTAAACGTTTCTCATTTTTTTATTTTGGAAATTGAATTACAATATCAAAATCGGCATAAAACTAAGCTTCAGTAGAGGTCCTTCTTGTAGAGCGTTTTTGTAAAGAGTTTAGGCGCATATCTTTAAATCATTAACCTTAAATGGTTTGTTTTTTTTCCTTTCTCTTATGCTCTCTTACAAAGTTTTTTTCTTTGAAAGAAGAGTGCCGAGGTCCAATAACTCAACATCCCAAACTAATGTTGGGTCCGGCTTAAATATTGAGTTTCAACAGCGGATGGTAGCATTCCATTTAGATTACATAACGTCAAACTAAAAGTAAGTTCAATGACATTATTTCGTGACCCGCTTGTGAACTTTTGCATAACACTCATTCCTAGTTATAGCCAAGTGAGTAAGCCACTCATTTACTCTACAGTTTTAGTCGACGGTCTAACCTTATTGTCACTAACTTATAGTTAGTCTCGTAAATACTTAGAACCACTTCGTTCCGTTAACGTAGTTTACCGTTGATATAAGTTTTTTTGCATTATTTACTGTTTGTTTTTAACATTTCTCTGCGAAATATAACGTTAAGAAGACGAAATTGAAATTTTTTTAAATTTTGGAATCGGAGTATATTCCACAGCAATTCAACCCTGTTGTGAACAGATTAGAAAATCGTTCTGTTTATCTTAGCAACGCACTATCAAGTATGACATATCTTTTAAATAAAAACAAAATAAAAAAACGATTACAAGGCGTGTCTGTTTAAAAAGCGGCGACTTACAAAAGGCTATCTGGAATTCCTGTAAGAAAAGCATACGTTGTGAGCAAAAAATTGAAGCCTGCACAGCTTACACAAATTTATTGCCAAATTGAGTCTTTCATTATTTAGTAAAATGGCTAATATGTTAATTTTAAGAAATAATTTAGTTGTAAAAATAGTATAACCGAAATTTATGTAAATTTTTATTTCTCAAAAAAAAAAAAAAAAAAAAAAAAAAAAAATTAAATAAAAAATTTTTAAAAATTTTTAGTAATTTTAGGAAATATAGGTAGTTTATAAATAAAATAAAATAAATAAAATACATCTTTACTTCATTAACAAAATGTGCAGTTTCCAAGTCATGTCAATTCAATTGTGGTATTCCTCGAATCGACGAAGTTTGCTGAAAAAAGAAACATTTCAGTATACCATTCCAAAGGTTTAATTAGAAAGAACTGTTTTCCCCTCCAAAAAAACAAAAACTTAAGATAAAAAATAAATTCAGTATCTATCTAAAAATTTTAATCTTCATTTCATAACATTAGAGTGTCATTACAATAATTTCAGTATCAGTTCAGAAATCTTAACATCTCGACTGGAGTCAAAGATAACTGACTCATTCATGTTAAAGCTTACATTTCATTAACTTTGATGCTAGTCTAGATGTTAGCAAACCATACAATTTTTAATTGTTTACGATGCCACAGCAGCCTGACCTGCATTTTAATGTGTCTGTTAATAATAAAGTACAGCTGGGAAGGATCTTTCTCCCCACAACCCTTAATTTGTAAAATTGGTAAAATAATTCGCTTGGCTGTGTGGTTTCACCGAATAATAGTCAACACAATGTTTGTGTTACTTCAACGTAGGGAGCTTACTTAAACGTCTTTATCATTTTCGCAAATGAGAGAGAGAACATATTTTGAGAACTTCTTCAATCAATCTTAGTTTGAAATCGTGATTAATATTTAAGCCATAATATCTATTAATGATATTATCATGATTTAAATAAATACACAGAAATCTTTAAGCATGGTAAGAATAAACTAAAATAAAGTCTATTGATTTACAGTGAAAACAAATTACGAATCGCTTTAGGAAATTTGCTAATGTTTCAATGTCATTCTTTGATTTGTTGCCAAACAAATTCATCGATTGATTTTCTATACTTTTTTCCCCCAATGGTCAATTCAAATTGTTGACCGATCTTACGTGCAGAGCGACATGTTAGAAGATTTCATTGTGATGTGAAATCTTGTTGCTACGACTGCGTTAGCGCAAGCGCAGCTAAGGTTGAGGTTAGGAAAACGAAACTGAAAGTGAAACAGAAACGGCAGAACGAATAAGCAAAAACAAAGTTATCGAGGCAGTTGAAGCAGAAGAGCTAAAGACAAAGAACCCAGCTAAAGCACTCACGAAGCGGTCGACAAAGAAAAACGTAAACACACGCTCATGGTCAAACCGACAGACGAATGAACGAATAGTAGTCTGACGGACAGATAGGGCGACCGACAGACGAGCCTCTGCAAACCTCTTAAGAATATCTCACTTGTCAGCTTGTTGCAACAGCTTTGAGCAAAGTTTAAGTTCACCATCAAGATCGTGACGTCGTCGCATTTCTCATTCTCTCTCTCTCTCTCTGTCCCTCTATTACTCCATAAATCTCTCTCTATCTTTAATTCCTCTCAGCTCTATTACAATGGGCAAGTTGCTCGTCGATCAGACAGGGAGCATAATTGTTCTTGTCTATGCTTTGCGCCAAATCGAACCAGTTTTTCTTCGCGCTTTATTCAACAGCGAGAGTGAGAGACGCATTAAGAACTTCGTCGTAACAAATACTTGCCGTGTAATTTGAGTTTTTTTATTAACGTGGTTTGTTAGTTTTTAGAAGATTTTCGTTACAAATTTTAGCATTAAAATCAAAACATACACAGTCAGTGGTAACATTACGCATTTAGACTCGCAACGGAAAGGTTGACGAAACGAAAAAGACTATTAAGAAGTAAAAAAACCCGAAATAGTCCCGCGGAAAAACTTTATAAATAGAAACCTAAAGAAACCCTCAACGGACGTGGAAAACAAAATAAGAGTGCAAACGATGCGAATTTGACCCCCTCCAAATTATGTGCAATATCTAATAAGCGTCACAAAAAAGAATATAAAGTATAGAAAAATGTTAAGAATATTGAGCAAATTTCCCACGTTATTGGCTTTGGCCTGTTTAACCTCGGTTCTTCTATCCTGCGCCGTTTTGGGTCAAGATCGCAATGTTATCCTGGAAGCTCTCGACTTTTTGCGTCGCGGCCAAGACGATGTTAACGTGGAAAATTACGATAACAGTGTAGCCATGGAAGGTGAATACGATTTTATTGTAGTGGGCGCCGGCACGGCTGGATGTACTTTGGCCGCCCGCCTTTCAGAAAATCCCAAATGGAAAGTTCTCCTGTTGGAAGCCGGTGGCCCCGAACGCCTTATTATGGATGTACCCATTGTGGCCCATTTCCTACAACTGGGTGAAATGAATTGGAAATATCGCACCCAGCCTTCGGATCACGCCTGTCTGGCAATGAACAACAACCGCTGTAATTGGCCTCGTGGTAAGGTAATGGGCGGCTCTTCCGTCCTCAACTATATGATGTATACTCGTGGCAATCGCAGGGACTACGATAGGTGGGCTGAATTGGGAAATGAGGGCTGGAGTTTTGCCGATGTATTGCCCTACTTTAAAAAATACGAAGGTTCTACAGTGCCCGATGCCGACAGTGACATGGTGGGCCGTGATGGTCCCGTTAGAGTCTCCTATGTCAACTGGCATTCCAAAATTGCCGAAGCCTTCGTGGAAGCTGCCCAACAGGATGGATTGAAATACCGCGATTATAATGGACACATTCAGACTGGTGTCGCCTACCTTCATACTACCACCTATAATTCGACTCGCTGGAGTTCAAATCGTTCCTATTTGTATCCCCTTAAAGGCAAGCGGCCCAATTTGCATGTGAAGAAACACGCCATGGTAACCAAAATTCTAATCAACCCGGAAACAAAAACCGCTTATGGTGTCGTAGTTCAAACCGATGGTCACTCCCACAAGATCTTAGCCCGCCGCGAAGTGGTGGTCGCTGCCGGTGCTATCAACACGCCTCAGCTGCTTATGTTGTCCGGTGTAGGTCCTGCCAAGCACTTGAAGGAAATGGGCATTAAACCTCTGGTGGATTTAGCTGTAGGCTTTAATTTGCAGGACCACACAGCGCCTGGTGTTACCTTTACCACCAATGCCACCGCTTTGCACTTCGAAGATTTTGCCGATCCCTCCTGGCTTAACCGATTCAACCGACGTGAAGGTCCTTATGGATCACCGGGGGGCTGTGAAGCCATTGCATTCTGGGATTTGGATCATCCAGAGTTGGAGGACGGCTATCCCGATATCGAACTTTTCTTATTGGGTGGCTCCATGAGTTCAAATCCTGCCATTGCTCGCGGTTTTGGTTTGAAGAAATCCATCTTCGACACTATGTTTGCCGAAATCGAAGAGAAAAAAATCGATGCCTTCATGATATTCCCCATGATCTTGCGACCAAAGAGTCGTGGCCGCATCATGCTGAAGTCCACGGATCCCTTCAAATATCCCCTGATCTATGCCAATTACTTTAGTCATCCTTACGATGTCGACATCTCCGTAAGAGGTCTACAGAAAGCCATTAGTCTTATGAATCAGGAGGGTTTCAAAAAAATCGACGCCAAGTTGTGGGATCGCCACGTGCCAACGTGCAAGTATCCATTTGGATCCCAGAAATACTGGGAATGTTATGTCAAACATTTCACCTTCACCATCTACCACTATTCGGGCACTGCCAAAATGGGTCCCAAATCAGACAGGGCCGCCGTCGTCGATCCCCGCCTGAAGGTGTACGGCATTAATAATCTGCGTGTAGCTGATGCCAGTATTATGCCCGAAATAATGTCGGGTCATCCGAATGGTCCAGTGTTTATGATTGCTGAAAAGGCAGCCGATATGATTAAGCAGGATCACGGTTTCATAAGATAAGTAGCGGTAAAAATTGACCCAGAAACTTAATTAAGACAAAGAGATGAAATTGAATATATAGAGTGCAAGACAGATACAAATGCTTTAACTTACAATTCAAGACAGATGCTATTGCATTAGTTATATTACCATTTACTAGTTTTATGGACAGAACCCTTTTAATAACTTATAAATTCCACTAGACGTTTCTAGAATTTAAAAGTAAAAATTTTCCATTTTTTTCTTTTTGATTAGCCAAGAAATTGTTACAGTTTAAAGCTTTGAAGAACTTGTTATATAAGTTTAGCATAGTAGTTTTTAATTATACTTTAAATATTATTTTTCCACCGGTGTAGTCAAGGAAAGGAAACGAAGCAAAAGCATCAAGTAAAAGCAATAATACACAAGCCAGCAGTTATTCTCAGTGTTTCGCAGAAATCACACAAATTATTTAATAGGCCTTCCCGTGAGGAATTGAGATCTACTTATATAGGCGCTGAACCACCGTAATCGTTTCTAATAGAAATTCGCCGTTTCGAAATCCCACAGACTACTTTGGGATTGGAATTTTTGGCGTTTTTTAAACGAATTTTCGTTCATTTCTGTTGTAAACGATTTATATGGTTGACGTAAAACGTTTTCTCAAATTCGAAATCTGAAACCTTTCGGAAGCACTGAGCCCACTTTGAAACTAATTAGACAATTTAATACATGTTATTCTATCGAAAAGTCCGCCCCACATAACAAGATATGATTGTGATGCTATCGAAATTTTCAATGGTTAAAATTTTCACAAAAGGGGCTATAAATTAATTTTGTAGGACGGCCATAAGAGATTCAAATATTTAACACATAAGAACACAGGAGTCAAATGAGTGAGTTTGTTTCGAGTAGAAATTTATACCATCGAAATTCTGGAGACTAGTTTGAGATTTGTATTAAAATTAAGTTTAAGTCGAACAGACTTTGAAAATGTGAAGCAAATTTTGTTCTAAAACATTAACGATTCGTCCTCAATAAGCAGCTCTAACAAAGTTTTCCCATTTAGAAGGTATGATTATGATGCTATAATCATATTTTCAGTACCTGAAATTTTAGACCATCAGGAATCTAATGATTATTCTAGGGGGAGGCGCACAAATAATTTTGAAACACCGGCCTAAATAGACTCACGTATTCTGCTTATGCAGGTATCAAACCACCTAAATCTTTTCCAATCGAAGTCCACACTTTCTAAAATTTCTGTAGGCTACTTCCAGATCGTTTTCATACAAGAATTTCTTCAACAAGAATTCTACGCTTACAATGGAAAACAACTGAGCACAAAATTTGTTGTTATAAAATATAAAGCACTTTGAAAGAAATCGCTATGTTGGAAGTTTAATTAAATGGCAACATTAATATTCAGAGGCATTAGGTAATTTTAAAAAAAATCGCTATTATGAAAAAAGAAACAACTTGTTTACTACGCCAAATGTTGACATATGAATTGGACATAACTATGCGTCTAAATAGAGACAACGAGAATCTCAAATTAAACTGACTTCGTCTTTACTCCACTTAAGTTGTCTTTCCTTGTGGGCATTATTAGAGACCTTCGCGGATGTTTTAACATTGCATTAAATTGGAAAGTAGATTCGAAATTTATTCTGTTTCTTATTCATTTCATATTTTGACTTTTTTTATTTGAAACGGAAATAAGAGCCAAAAACGAAAGTACATTTTTGGTGTAAGTTTGCTTCTTCGCAGAGGAAACAGTTGGAGCTAAGCTATGAAAGGTAGAAATAATTCAAATAAAGCATTTTATGAATTTACGGTGCCCGATTCCCAGAAATATTCAATAACAATATTCTATTTGTCCAGCGAAATTTTTCAAGTAGCAACAAACTTGTTGACAATTATATTATTTCATAAACTGATTCAGAGTCAAATTTGTTCGTAACCTACAATCAGAATCAAAATTATTTTCAGTTTCGTTTTTGAGAGTCAAAATGTATTAGAATTCCTTTTTGATTATGGACTTCAGAATCCTGAACTTCCGGCTGAATCAAGAATAAGTCGAAATAATTTTTGGTCACATTCCATATCGCTGTTTGCTGAATACTCCCAAGGAGAATTCTAAAACTTGAATTATGTTTCGTTTGGGAAATTCAAGAATCGGAATCTCAGTAGAATTTCTTTCAAATAAAGATTCCCCCGAGTAGATTTCAGTATTCATTTTAAAACCTAAAGCGAAATTTCTCTTGAATCGGATACTAAAGAAATTTATGACAGCGGTACTACTCGAAACCTAACAATTATTCTCAGTGTTGTAGAGGAAATTAACAAATGATTTTGATTTGACCGTCGTAATAGAATTAAATATTCGACTCCGAGATCGTTTGGAACTGAAGTCTATACTTTTGAAGCTTTAGAAATTAATGTGAGATTGGACTTTTTGAAAATCTTGTTATATTAAACTTCGACAATTTCTATTTTAAATGGTCTTATGATTTCTTCGAACAAATCTTCTAAAATTTCAAATTTGCCGTATTTTTCAGCTACAGATGTAGATTTGAAACAACTTTGACTATGCGCCCTCCAGAGTTCGACATAAACCTTAAAGTCTGACACTTAGATCAATTCGTTTCAGCACTACCAGAAACCTGAAAAATGATCACGCTCAGTATTTAAGAGAAAGTTGTTTTTTATAATGATAAGTGAGCAGTGATGTGTTTTCCTGCTTAGGAAATGGATGAAAACTGTTTTATCCTGCCCGCCTGCTTACGTAGAAGGACTAAAGTAAAAACGAATACAAATAAAATTATCACAAAATATTGCATTTAGGTGAGACATTTTGAAAAATAAACATGCGCTTTGTAAGGCGACTGATAAGTAAACGCTTGCCATAAAAATGATGACATGCTTACCCTCTCCCTTACCAAGAAGCAGTACAGTAAGAGGGAATAAAAATCAAATTACCCTAAAATAGTGTGTTTAAGACATTCCGTTTATTTGTGATGTTTGCCACCTGAAAGCTATATTTGATGGCGCATTTCTCATGGCATTTAAAGTGATGTGAAGTCGTCCATTAAATAAGCAATCAGTTATAATTTATACCTTCTAAAGAAGAAGCTTCTGTTTTATACTGTACATGTTCCTAAAAGTTTTGGGGATTGTAAAAAATGTTTTACTACCATTCGTCCATTTTGATATGGGAATTATATAAAAGTTTCGTTAAAAGTAAACAGTAAAACTGCTTACTGCTTCCAATAGCGCCAAATTTTTCTATATTCTATTCGCTTTGTATTTTCATGAAAGTTCATGTTCAGAGAGGTCTCGTTTTGTAGAACTGAGGAATAAGAATGTTTAAATTTTTAGCATCTGTTTCTAAAATACTCTTTATTTCAGAAAAGAAATATTCAAACGAATTTTTGCTAATTTCTAATAGATGTGGTTTAAATCGGCAGGGTTGCGTTGCTAATTGCGTATTGCGTAGCATTCAAATAAGGATCATTTAGGTTGGAAGCACACGAAAGCGATTCCCATAAAATGTACGCGATTTGTTCCGCAACGGGATAGTACTAGTATGGAAATGGTTTTACAATTATTTTCGTTGACTTTTCCTTTATTGTTTCCTTGACTTTTGTGATTCGTTTCGATACTTTTATTTACAACGTGATATAAATAACAAAATTTCTGTACTTATAAATATTAAACTTCTACGTTAAGATATAAGAACTGATTAATTAATTTTATTGTTTACTCTAAATAAAATAATGTAAAATATTATAATAGTAAAACTTCTAAAAATAAACGGCCTTCATTTAAGGATATTCGTAAGTATAGCAGAGGGAAAGAGAAGCATTTTATTTATTTAAGTCTATAGAACAAAATTTCCTTATAGACTAACAACTTCAAAACAGTAATAACTTTATATTATGTATACTATTTATAAACAATTCAAAACAGAATTATTTAATCTCAGAAATCTGTTAAGATATAATCGGAACAAATATTCAGATGAGTCAAACTCTATGAGTTGATTGGAATTTTGATTCAAGGCATATTCATTAATTTCATTAAGAATATAAAATCCACGATTCAGAGTACTGTTTTTTTACACAAGAAGTAAAGTGCTGAGGTATATCAAAAATATGTGTTCGCCGGAGAGACCTAGGAGGAACGTAAAATGGAATCTGTGCCAATAGACTAGAACAGTCTATGTAACCACCGATTATATTAAAAACTAATAGCGCTGTCTGGAAGATACGACGATATTCTAATGTCTGTAACCCAAGTAACAAGCGTTTTGAATTGTAGGTTGGGAGAAGTTCTTCAAATCTAAATGAAGAAAGAGCAAACTTTACAAACACACGCTGCACCCGTTCGATACGTGCAATATGAATATTGGAATGAGGACACCAAACATTAGCTGCATATTCCAACTTAGATCTAATATATAATGTAGAAATGATTTTAAATGTATTGGAGTCAGAAAATTCTGAACAATTCCTTTTAATGTACGCAAGAACTTTATACGTCTTAGGAATAACATAATTGACGTGCGGAATAAATGTCAAACCGGAATCGAATAGAACACCTAAATCCAGTTTCGAACAAGCCCATTTCAGAGAAAAATTGCCAATTTTGAATACTGCATGAATCGGATTTCGGATTGCAACGTGAAAAAAACATGAATACACTTATCCGTGTTCAATAAAAGCTTATTTAAAAGGCACCAATTATTAAGACTGTCTACGTCTTTTTGAAGATCTAAGACATCATTAAATATAGAAACTTTTAAAAATATTTTTAGATCATCCGCATAAAACAAAAAATGTGACTTATAAAAACAGGTTGATATGTCATTAATAAATAGTTTGAATAAGAACGGCCCAAGTATAATTCCTTGTGGAAGACCTGAAGTTTGAATATATGAAAAGGATTCAATCCCTTCAATAACAACTTTGCACAGCCTATTGATTAAATATGATTTTATCCACTTTAAAAATGATGAGTGGAATCCCATCGACTTTAATTTAAAATACAGTAAAATATAGTTAAAATACAGATGCGATATCTTATCAGAAGTCTTGGAAAAATCTGTGAACACAGTCTCAACTTGAGTACCGTGTTTCAAAGATGAAATGCAGTATTCACTAAAAGAACATAAATTTGTGATAGTAGATCTACCAGAAAAACATTCATGTTGATGCGGAGAAATTATTGACTTTGTTAAGAAAATCAACTTTTTATAAATACCATGTTCAAAAACTTTAGAAGTGCTTCCCAATTTGGATATCGGTCTATAGCAAGTAACGTCACTGCGCTTTCCACCTTTAAAAATCGGGGCAACAGAAACACATTTCCAGCTGTCTAAGGAAAATTGCGAGGAGAAAAATTGTGGGTATGAAAGCCGCCTTCGTCTTTACTATAAAAAATACAACATCAAGCGGCGCTTTCAAAATATTCTAAAGATATAATAAGTCTTCGAAAACATGATTTAGGCTAATTCATACCAACCATTCATAAAACCTAAAAAGCTCTACAAAATTTTACCAAATTTTTGCTGTGATAACCTGCCTTCAACTTTTGCATAGAAAAACCTAAAAAGTCCTAAAGAAAAATTGTGTGGCACTGGATTCCAGTTATGAGAAATTATATCTTTAACCTCGACAAAAGTCCCTATGAGATATTGTTCTAACAAATATGAGGTAATATATCTTCGACTACTTGCTTTCGACCTAAATATGGAAAGGCCCGTATGAAGCATTATTCAGATTGTGGCTATGAGTAACCATGCCTTTATCAATCTGCATTCGAATTGTCTTGTAGACAAGAAGCTAATGTAAGGGATTGCATTAGCTTATTACTATGAGCAAATAATATGCCTTCGTTAGCTTATCTTCGACCTGCTGAGAGGAAAGTGTATAGGAGACATTCCTCTTAAACGCTCTAAGATATTTCACACGTATTAAACTATGGAAGGATATCCGTTAGGCAATTCGTCTTCAACTTGTTTATTGGAAGGCCTATATAAAGTATTGCCCGAAAAGAGTCCAGAAAAATAATTGTTTGGTATCAAGTTATGACTTCGATAATCTGCCTTGAACTTGCTCAAAGAAAACCCTATAGAAGCTTTACCCTAAAAGTTCTAAAGTAGAATTTTAATGTAACGAATTATAAGTAAATGTGAGAAAATATGATTTGTTTATAGAAATGCATTCTTATAAAGCTACATCTTATTGACAGAGATGTGTAGGTTGCTAACATATCAGGTTTTCTTACAGAAATTGTAGCCCATAAAGCAAACGTCACTATGACTCAATTTCTGCTCCAAAATCTGAAACGAACTTAACTTTTCCTTTCATTCTTACGACTGCGAATTTATTAAGACATGAAAGGGTTACTGCGCATGCGCAACCAAGGTTAAGGCAAGGGAAACGAGAGCGAAAGTAAGACAAGCATAACCAGAATGATTCATTCATAACCCCATGAAAGCAGACGAGACAAAGACAATGAACTTAAGTAAACGCACAAGAAGTGGTCCAAAGAAGAACCATGCGCATAAATAAACGTCTGCAGACTTCTTGAGCATTGCGAAATTTCCATATTGTTGTGTGAACTTGTCATCAGCAACGGCACGTCGTCTTTGTATTTCCCTTCCCCCCACCATAAACGCGGTTGTTGTTGGTTGGCCAGACAGATGGCTGGCCGTTCTTGATTGTGTGGGGCCAAAATGAACTCGTTTTCTTTTGCCATTTGATCGAGTTCGCAACCGTGATGCTCATTAAGAATCAAACTATAGAAAGAGTTACGGTGGTTTGCTAAACTATTTCCAATGCATTTGGATTATTTCAAACATTTTTTCCATTTTAGCATTAAAATCGAATCACACTTAGGCAGCGTTAACAGTACGCGTTGGACTACGATTCGAACCGGTCGGCGCAAACGGAAAGTGCTCAGAAAAATACACAAAAAGATCCTTAAGGACATAAATAGCAAGCAAAAATATTAAAAGAACACGGAATCCTGAAAGTGCAAACGAAAATAAACAAAAAAAGTGAGAACCAAATTATCTACTAAATTATGAACTAGCTAACTAACAAAAAGAAGTGAAAAAATCAGTTAAAAATGTTAAAAATATTGAGCAACATCCCCTCTTTTCTGGCTACGGCCTGCTTAACCTCGGTTCTCCTATCCTACGCCGTGTTGGGTCAAAATCGCAATGTTATCTTGGAAGCTCTCGATTTTTTGCGTCGCGGTCAAGATGATGTTAACGTAGAAAATTACGATAACAGTGTAGTCATGGAAGGTGAATACGATTTTATCGTAGTGGGCGCCGGTACGGCTGGTTGTACTTTGGCCGCCCGCCTTTCAGAAAATCCCAAATGGAAAGTTCTGCTGTTGGAAGCAGGTGGCCCCGAACGCCTTATTATGGATGTACCCATTGTGGCCCATTTCCTACAACTGGGTGAAATGAATTGGAAATATCGCACCCAGCCTTCGGATCACGCCTGTCTGGCAATGAACAACAACCGCTGTAATTGGCCTCGTGGTAAGGTTATGGGCGGCTCTTCCGTCCTCAACTATATGATGTATACTCGTGGCAATCGCAGGGACTACGATAGGTGGGCTGAATTGGGAAATGAGGGCTGGAGTTTTGCCGATGTATTGCCCTACTTTAAAAAATACGAAGGTTCTACAGTGCCCGATGCCGACAGTGACATGGTGGGCCG
>JAHXMU010000231.1:576978-603107 GCA_019455685.1 Philornis downsi
CAAATATTTAACAATAAATGACAGTTGAGCAGCAAAATCAACTTACGAGCAAGTTAGTTCAATAGGATCTTATTGAAAGGTGATTATACGAGTATAATGAAATTGTTAGTTCTTATTATTATGGCTTCTGAATGAGAACGAAATAATTGTACTGTATGGTATAAGCAAAACCTTTGAAGGCATTTATAATTTAATTATCGTCATTTTACAGATCTGTCTGTTATTTATTGTTTTTTTTTTTTTACCAACATACCAGCCCTCACGCACGCCTGCACGTTGCTCATAATACGACGCGTATTTACCGTTTAACATTGACATTGATTTTGATATATTTATTGTTAAAAACATTTCGAAAAATATACGGTTTTGTTATAATATTTGCATATATTGCGCTTCGTTGTTTTCATCCTCTACTTCGTTTTATCATCTTACATCAATGGACTCAAGATCGGATCGGAGCAGTTTCACTGTTGGTCAATGTCAAAAGTTATACAACATAAACCAAACTCGATTTGGCATAGGTGGGAAGAAAGTTTGGCGAAAAGAAGAATAGATTTGCGTTTTATTAATCAAATAGCACAATATATTAAAGGAATGTAATTTATTTAGTTGTAAGGTGAGGTAATAAAACATGGCTATCATAGGGTAGCTTTTAATTAAATTTTTTTATAGACCACATAAACATAAAAATTTCCTCCATAAAAATTCCGTTCATACTATTTTCAAAATCTATAATTTCCATTACTTCTACGATACGTAATCTTTGATGAATTGTGGTGTACGCGGGTTTACTTTCATGCTTTCAGACATTGACGTCTTTGCTTTAGACAGTACTGTTTTTCACGGGGAAAATTTTCTAACGACACTGAAATCGAAACAAATTTGTAAACTTGTGAAATGAATAGTAATAAAAAAGATAGAAGCTTACAATTTTACAAATATATTGGGTCATAAAAACATAAGTCGTTCCGATGTCAGTGTTGGAAACCAATACAAAAGTGCTGGCAATGCTGCTAAATCTATTCAGTAGGCAACAAAGCTTCATGGAATTTTTTCCTCGTGGAAAGAATATAGTACCTAGCTTGACACACTATATAGAATCTTATAAGCGATGGACAAAAAACTGATAGCACTCGAATCGCTTTATTTGAATACCGGACAAAACAGCCTCATATCCTTATTATCAGACAGGCATTCATTCATGGTTTTTTGAATGACGTCTGTTGCAGAGCTCACATTTTTTACTTTAATTGCATCCTTTCTATGTCCATCGCACCTCCTTGATCAAGGTTGTTTTAGAGGTAGAATTCACCAAGTGATTAAAGTAATGTCAATTCGAAGTATATGCGAGTATATTCTGAATTCATAGTTCTTTCCAATACCATGCCTCAATTTGATTATAGCAATATCATCTTCCACACAGCGTTGATAACACAACAATCGATTCTGGATGGCATTTACGAACTTCGTCCTGAACCGAACGACGACCACAATTGAATTTAGAAAAACACCGGAGGCGCTACATCGACAAAAGTCAAAGATGGTCGATCACCACTCTTTTGTTGAATGAATCCATACTGAAAATCCATACTAAAAGTCACTGTTATTATATTTGACGGTGTTTCCATGTCTTTTAACCAATTGATAAATGTTATAATTATTGAAATGACGCTACAAGTACTCTTTATTCCAACACGGGGTTTAGTCCCTGTATGGACAAGTATTCCATAGCCCATTTTTGTTGTGAAAATGGATATTTTCTTTAGAGTATTTCAACAATCACGACCATAATTATGGCGGTTCATTAATAATAAATTAATAATAATGGATCTTTTCAGTATTTATATATTAGGTGCGCAACTAAGTTCCCGGCTGAAGCTCATCGAGAGCTTCAAAAGGTTAACGGAGATGCTGCTTTAAGTGAAAGAGCGTGTCGAGATTAATTCCGCCGCTTTAAAAATGGTGATTTTGATGTTGACGATCGTTCGCGTGAACGAAGATGAAAAACCTTCAAATACACTGAATTCACGGCATTGCTTGATGGGGATCCGTGTTAAACGCAGATTGAGTTTGCTTCAGTATTATGAGTTACCCGCCAAACCATTTCCAAGCGATTTCATGCGTTGGGAATGATTGCTCCTTATGAGTTGAATCCAAGGGACGTTGAGCGTAGTTTTTTTCGTCTGTGAACAACTGCTTCAGCGACAAAAAAGGAAGGGGTTTCTTAATCGCATTGTAGCGGGTGGTGAAAAATGAATTCATTACAGCAATCCAAAGAAAAAGAAGTTATGGGAACTGCCCGATCATGCTTCTACGCCGTCGCCTTGACCGAATATTCACGCTGCAAAGGTTATATTCGGTATTTAGTGGGACCAGTTCGGTGTTATTTATTACGAGCTGTTGAAACCAAACGAAACCATCACTGAGGATCGGTATTGACTTCAATTAACGCAATTGAGCCGAGCTTGCGCGAAAAACGCCACAATACGCGGAGAGGCACGAAAAAGTGATTCTTCAGCATGACAACGCTCGGCCTCACGTGGCCAAGCCCTTTAAAACCTACCTGGAAACGCTGAAATGGGAAGCCTTACCCCATCCACCATATTCTCCAGATATTGCGCCGTCCGACTATCACCTGTTCCGTTTGATGGCACACGGTCTGGCTGGCCAGCAGTTCCACTCATATGACGACATAAAGGAATGGCTAGATTCGTGGATAGCCTAAAAGATCAGCAGTTTTACCGTGACGAAATTCGAGCTTTGCCAGAAAGATCAGAAAAAGGTAGTAGATAGCGGTGGACAATACCTCCATAGAATCATTTGTAAACATGTTTTCGTAATAAAGTTGCATTTTTATAAAAAAAAAAAAAAAAATAGGGAGAACTTAGTTGCACACCTAATAGAATTCCATTATATTTCAATGTAATTTTTTACTAACGAATAAACTGAATAAAAAATGTTTAAAAGAATTCAGAGAAATTTCAAAAAGGGTGTATATAAAGGGAGCACCAGCTTTTTCAAATGGTTGAATTCAAAATCCTACGTTATGACAAGAAGACTCTCCCTGGCATTTGCAAATAGACAAAACAGAGCAGAACAAAGTAATATTGAATTTTTGATTTATTTATAAAACTCAAAGAGGGTGCAAAAGGATGCGTTTTATCTCCACAAACGACTCAAATTGAGATAGCCAGAATCAAATAAGTAATGAAGAGATTGTAGACCAATATAGGTTGAATTTTTTAACGAAAAACTATTGAACAGCCAGTTCAGTATAAGATGGCGCATTATCGTGCTGCAATAACCAAAAGTTGTCCGTAACTCCGTCCTCTTTTTGGAAATAGCTTCATGGAAATGACGAGTAACACCCAAACAATATTATTTGTCTACAATTACGCCTGGTGCAAGAAACTTACACTGCACAACACCGCGATAATCGATGAAAATAACATTAATTTTCGAGGGACTTTTTGTCTTGCTTCGCCGCGCTATTCACTAAAGTGGCCGATTGTTTTCCTATCATAAAAATAGATCGAAATCTCATACTCCAATTGATGCGTATTGCAACGTGCTGACAAACCAAAATATATTTTAAAACCGAGCTAACTACTCAATTTGGAATGCCAACATCTTCAGCATTATTTCGGATTCGCTCAAGTTGCTTACATTAATAGATACCCTACCTTTAATTCGCTGTCGCCATTCTTTATGCCAATTGCAATCATTACGACGTCCTAAATTCTGAAATACCATTTCGAAAATGCAATTTAATGCAACTTCTTTGCTCAACAAAATCAGAGGTTGTAAAAATCGTTGAAATCACTTTTTGTGTCGAACAAAACCAGGCGTAGCTCAAACATTAATGGGTTTTATGATTGGAATTTTGGCACAAATGTACGTCACTGAACTACCCCTATCAAGTATATCTAAGGTTCGATATACCCGTGTAATTTAAATCTGAAACTTGTTCTTCTTTTTGGACACAGTAGCGTAATAAAAACCAACTTCTCTCGCATTCCATTTGTTGGCTCACCCAAAATAAATTTTGTATAAACAATTTTGTCTTCAATCAAATGACAGCTGTCAAACTTCTAGGCAATCAAATGCGACAACACTTGTTGAAACGACAGCTATAAACAACAGAATTTCTTTTCATAAATATCCAGTATTGACATTTATTGGTTTTACCGTCTAACGACACTTCACTGTCACATCTGTAGGTTTCGTTAATAAATTTTAAAATGCAAAACTAAAAATCGTATGGAAAAATAAATAAATAGACTCATTTGAATCATCTGACGTTGTGGCGGCAGCACGCCGTGTACCCGTCGAGAGAGCAAATGGCTAATTAAGTTAAACAAATCCAGTTGAGCAATAACTAAAATTCTCATAACCCACCGAACAGAGTTCGTTGGTTTTGCTCTATTAGTTAGCCAAAGTTATCTGTAGCCAGTTAGAGTGACATCCGATATATCTAAGATAAATGCAGATGCCGTACAGTGTAGCGATTGATGATTTCAGGTTTGGCCAAAGAGAAAAAAACCAACCGGAAGTTTTAAGAAGCAACTACTCGTATTTGTACAAGTGCTATGAGCTGGTACCAAAACAGAACGCCCTCCCTTAGATTTTGATGAAAGATTTTTTTTGACGTTTTTTTGTTTTTTCCTACTTCTTCTTTTGTTTCCAATCTAAATAAAACGATTAATCAATCGAACGATATTATCGATTGTACAAAAGTTGCAGATATTTTATGTGTGTGATTCTTTAAACATGTTAATATGTTTCGTCAGGTTTCTGGCTAACGAAAATTTCCATGCTATGCGATCGAACTGAGGAACATTCTAATATCTTGAAGGTGAACCTTCAATATAAAATATGTTTAATATAAAATATATTTAGTATAAAATCTTTGGCAGTCGAAGTTGCAGTTCGTAACTAAAGGCGATAAAGATATGCTCAGATTTTATTGAATATTGTTATAAAACTCACTAACGCATTTCCATATGACTGGAGAATAAAAAGCTTTACACAACATGTAAAATAAAAAAAACCAAAATGTTAGCATCTCGATTGTATACTTGATTTCATTAAAATCATCGATTAATTTGAATTTATTCAAGGCTAACATTCGGCTTCGTTCATTTCAATGTAAAGAATGTAAGAATCCGGTTATTTGGTTACACTTTTAAAGGAAAGGAATTTGAATAAAAAAGTTAGAGTAAATTCCCAAGCCAGGTAAAAGAGCATAGATGTTTAATTCTATGTTTCCTTCATGGGAAGTAAAGTCTAAGTTATGGTGGAAAGATATCCATTATTTTTTCTATAGATGGATTTAGTAACCTGTATACCGCGTTGTATAAGTGCAATCGGCTTTAGAAAGATGGGATTTCGCCATCAAAAAAACTTCTCAGTCAGATGAATAGCAGCAAAGAGAAGATATGCCATATTCTATAGTTTGTTTTCGACGAAGACGAAAACGCAGGCTGGGCGCCTGAAAATGTAAATAAAATGTAAATGACTGGTTCTAATACTGTAATATCCAATCTTGTGCAATTTTGGTTACATTGATTCCGTTCCGGTTATGTTGATACACAACGCTCTGGAAGATCAATTGTCGAAAATGTCGATTGAGTAAAGTAAACCGTCAAGTCTGAACGTAACATAAGATTAATTTTCATTGCTCAGAAGCAAAACATAACACAAAAACCCGTTTGGAACCATTTGAACATAAGCTCGTTATATGGTGCAAAAAAAAAGCTCATAGACCGCATTTCCATCTGCTAATCGCTGCTGAATGACATTAAAATCGACCCAATTCTGAAGCGGATTGTGACTGATGATGAAAAGTGGGTCACTTACTACAACCTGAAGTGAAAACGGCTGTGGTTGGCGCAAACGTTTTCCAAGCCAAGGCTTACGGTCAAGACGGTTTTGCTGTGTGTTTAGTTGGTTTGGCAGGAAGAGAATCATCTACTATGAGCTGCTGCTCTACGGCCAAACAATTAATTCGAACCGCTGCTGTCAACAACTGCACTATCTAAAGTAGCCAATCGTACAGAAGCAGGCAACAAGTTTTCGATCATTCTAACTATGCCCATTTAAGATTTCAATACTATGAAAAATTAATAGATTTATCTTTAATATACCTTCCCAGTAAAAAAAGAGCATCCGGAGAAGTTAAAAAGATGCGCTAAACGTGATCTAGAAGTGATGAAAATTAGATAAATATCGACGAACTTAATTTGGGCTCGTCACAAAGGGATGATGTTGTTTCGACAACTTTTCACTGTCTTTTCACCAGATTATCTAATAAGTTTTTTATTAATTAATAACACATTGAAGTATATGTATATAAGTGTAATTTCTCTAAGTGTTTATTCTAGAAAGATCGTTAAGACCACTGCCAGAATATTCAACTATTATGTATGCAATCTCTTTCCCTCTTTATCTGTAAATAGGAAATTTCTAGAATTACGTTTACAATTGTAAGTTATGTTTGTTTCCTTTGCACCGATTATATAGGCTATTTTTGTTTCTTTTCCACATGTCATGTAAATAAGAGCATTCCAGAAGTGAGTTTATGTTAGGCAACACTATTCTGTAAATATGTTTGTCTTTATCGCATCTATTATGCACACATGTGTCCTCTCAGATTTGTTCGTATTTTCTAGAATAACTAATTTTACTATAAACAGCGCGACTTTGTGTATTTGAACGAAATAATGACGTTAAAGTGGAAATAAGTTCCATGATTCTAAAATATTATTCGTAAAATTTGAAATGTTTTTAAGATATACCGAAATTATCAAATAAAAAAAAAATAAATTGGCAAAATTACAGCATTCATTGGCAAATTTTCCTGTGCTGACGCCTGTAATTAACTTCCGGTATATGAATTTTTTAGTGGACTAAGAACGGAGTGCCCAGAACGGTAGCGATGCTAAATCAGGCGATTACTGTGGTTGTAAACCGATATTAGTTGACAAGGAACTAACGCAACAATAGAGGTGGCGCATTATTATGGTGTTAAAATCAAAAGTTGCCCGTCCCCCATAACACTGTCTTCTTTTTGCAAGCTTTAAGCGAATAAAGCACAAAACTTAAATAATATTCCTTGTTGGCAGTTTAGTCCGGTGGAAAAAAGTTACAACGCATTATACCACAATGATCGAAGAAAAATGTCAGCATAACCTTGATTTTGAAGTGACTTTGGCGCAATCTTTTCGGACTTGTTTTTGCTCACGTTGGTACGATGTTAAACCGATTGCAGGCTTTTTCCAGATACCGGTAAAATAAGTGCAGGCCATTCACTAAAACAACGAAATGAGCACAATATTGTCATAAATTAGCCACAAGTTGACGATCGACGTCATCATTAGACAGTAAGTCTCTTTCAGTGAATCTACAAATAGCATGTGGGTAAGCCCAATGAATAGCAGCTCACATTCATTCCTCACATCCACTTTATTCCAGGGTTTGAAATCGCTCTAACGCTTATACGATAGAATGAAGTACCGGAGTGCAAGCATAACAAATAACTAATATGAGCGATAGGCAAATTAATGTTTAATGTTTGTGGTCATAATTGGATAAATGCGCACCGTTTCAACAGAACGAAATTCATTATTATTTGAATTTTACTATGAGCTTTGAGTCCAGGGAATAAGTAAGATTTTGTGTAAGTACACAATACATATTTGGTACACATTTCGGATTGGCAGTTTCCAACTCGGTTGGGGAACAGTATTTAGGTTTCCCACAAAAATAATAAATGCTACAAACTATGAACGTATGAATGCAATATGCTAGATAAACTTTTTTTTATGAAAAGAAGGAAAAAAAATCTGAAATCGGCGGCATTTATTGCACAAAATCTTCTCCTAGTTTTCGTTTCCAAAAATAGGAAGGTTTGAAAGAGTTGTATTTAGTACTGCCAGAAGCCGGCAACAAAATGTTAAAACTATTTAAGAAAATTAATGAGAAATACATTCTACATGGTTACTACAAATTAAATGATATTTTTGAAGTAAAGAAATCATTTTGTAAAGAAACTGCTAAAAGGTTAAAATAATGCAACAATTTGAACCATCATATATCAGTTACTATTTGACAAAATATAATAAATTAAACTGATATTCACTGAAATATTTCAATAACTTCTTAGTTTCTAATAGGAATTTTTTGAATTTTCAAATTTCTAAGATATTTCCTGCTAATTGAGAAAGTTTCATAAATGTCTTTAGTTACAAACTTAGTACTAAGAATATAATCAAACTTATAGACTTTCGAGGTGCTTAACAATTTGATGTTCTTATTCTAGAAATATTTATAATTTTCTACTACCTATATATTTAATGCAGACATCTCTAAATCATTGCAGGATTATTCCGAACCATTTCGCAAAATTTCTTAATGGTAATGAAGCGTATAGCTTCCAAAATATTTCTAGAATAGTTCTTTACTGTTGTCCAAATGGTTGGAAGTTTCTATAATTTCAGCTAAATTTTTTGTGGAAGGAACTCTTTCGGATATTCCGCGGTGCAATTCAAAAAGATTATGATTCTTCGAGAAAGAAAAAACGGCAACAAAAAAACTGCAAAACCACATGCAAAAATTGTCTCCAGTTCTGAAGCAGATAAAACAAGTTAAAAATAAGTGAAAAATTAAATTTAAATAAATTGACCGTTATTAATTCTAGAAATATTCTAATTCTCCAATTCAAATTCAAAAATTATATATGAAATTCGAAACACATCAATTGAGAATCAAAATTTCCATTTGAAATTCATAAGACATCAATTAATAATCAAAGTTTCCATTTGAAGTTCAAAAGACATCAATTGAAATTCAAATATTCCATTTGAAATTCGAAACTTATCAATTAAAATTCAAAAGACATTAAGATTCGAGACACATCAATTGCAATTCGAAACTCATCAATTGAAATTCAAAATATATCAATTGAAATTCAAAACACATCAGTTGAAATTGGAAAAATAATTGGTAGTTTCGACCGCAATACACTCTATGATACGCTCAAACTGGAAAATTCTATAAAAAAATTATAAGACAAAGAGATTTTATTACTAAAAAATTAAGAAATTATAAGATTATAATAATATAGTAAATGTTAACATTAAAAATGGAATTTAAATATTTTTCAACATTGTTACTACTAATATATGATACAAAAAAAAAAGCTATTGGTTTGACAGAAGTTAATTATGTACCAGCTGGAATATCTTCCAAAGCCAGTGGCATTTGTCGGAACGTACCTTAATGCTGTATAGCTCGGCATCAATGGCATACGGTAATTGTATTCATCGCTTGAAATAATTGGAGATAATTACTTCCAATTTTAGAAATACAAAAATCTTGACGCGCTTGGATTTGAGAATTATTTCCACAGCTTCAATTAGTGTAGGCTACTTACCGCCGACAACGTGTATGAATTAACCATTTTGTTGGTGTGCTTTAAATGTTACCTTTATGTTACTATCACAATTAAATTACCCATCGTAGATGTTAAGGCTTTTTTACATTTCAAATGAAGAATTTGGAATTTCAATTGAAGTGTTTAGAAATTGAATTGATGTGTTTTAAATTTGAGTTGATGTGTTTTGAATTCCAATTGATGTCTTTTGAATTTCAGTTGATGTCTTTCGAATTTCAATTGTTGTCTTCCGAATTTCAAATAGAATATTTGAATTTCAGTTGAGGTTTTTTTGAATTTCAAATGGTAATTTTGATTTTCAATTGATGTCTTTTGAATTTCAAATGGAAATTTTGATTTTCAATTGATGTCTTTTGAATTTCTAATGGAAATTTTGATTTTCAATTGATGTCTTTTGAATTTCAAATGGAATTCTTCGAATTTAAATTTGAAATGGTATATTCGTGCGTTGCAAAAAGAAAAACAGAATAACATTAGGAACAATTAATGAAATGCAAAATTCAAAGTTTCATTTAGGAATTTGTAATAAAGCACTTGTTATACGCGTATATTTCGTTAAAATAAATTCAAGCAAACCATGATATTCATCAAATTTGCCTTTATAGTAAATCACAAATTTTTAAGAATTCCATTAATTTTCTTTTTTTCTTTTAATTTAAAATACGGACAATCATATTTTGTAATTGGTGACCTTCCAAAAAAAACCGCCAAAATATCGAACGTTTTCGAATGACAAAAATGTTTGTTAAGAAGAAGTTGATATTTGAAAAAATAATATTAATATCTTCCTTAAAATTTCGAAATTTCAGTGATTACACTTCACGATTTTGCGATATAAACACATTTATACATTATATTTTAGCGATCATGAATCCAAGCTTCAGCCCGCTTTTGTTGCTCTTGATGCGAGAGGCAGCTGGTAAAATCAGGACTTCGAGCTAGGAACCAAAATCTTGTCATAGGTTTGTCATAGGAAGGAACCGGGTTTTTATGCTGTGTCTTCTTCGCATTTTCATGATGAGGTATTATAGCAATGAAAAAGCAGTCATTTTGGTGAAATTTTTTATTGATCAAAGAAATGTTGTTTTTGGATCAGAGTTTTCAGACCGAAATTAGATCGAAAAACAGTGTTTCTATCAAATGTGATTATGTGGTAGTCGAATCGAAACAAATTAATAGTATTCGATTTGATAAGAACTGCCGATCTTGTCTAGGTTTGGAAGCGGCATGCTCTGTAAGATGTGATGAAAATGTTATTCTTTTTGAATTACTTCCAGTTTTTTTTGTTTTGCTGGGTATGCCCATCATTTACAGCTCTCAATTAGGTGCCAGCTCAGAACCGGTATTGTCTCAACGGCACCTGTTTCCAGATCCACTTTTCTAAATAATAGAGCTTTGCTTTATTTTTGTTATCCATTTGTGTCCGTTCTCTGATAATAAAGTAAGGCTTTACTGATGTCACAGTAACGGACAGGTCAAGTCCACCAATGGCCGGAAGCAAACTCTTTTATGTTATCTCTTATACGTTATGTTTTCTTTAAAACCAAGACAACAAAACTACCAGCCACCTATTTCCGGCTCAGAAAAAGCATTTCAGATCTTCACAAGAAATTTCACTCCTAAAGTGTAGATTTTTCTTTTTGTGGAAAGCCGGTACAAATTTCGCCATGACAAAATTTTAATGTGAGAGATGGTGAGAGATGTCACTGTAACCTTCCAAACACTTTTAACGAATCGGCAAATGTGAGTCTGGCGGTAAGCGCTGATAAAGCCAAAGTATTTACTTCGACAAACAAAAAATTTATACGACAATTACAACTTTGACCCACACGATGACTTAACTTACCTCAAGCCTTTGGCCAAGCCTGTCAAACCAAATGGTTGAAGGATTAGCAAAGTAATGTAATAGCAAAGCTCTATGCCGAATAACGAAAATATAGATATAATGATACAGCTAGCAGATAATGACACAAGCGTGAGAGCTTTCAAGAGAAAAATACTCAAAAACTGCCGGGTTTAAAAGAGATTTTTATTTTATTTATCAACATAGTTGAAAGTGCTACAAAAACTTAATGTGACGAATTGGATAATGAACACAGAAGACCAAAATGCTTGGTATTATTTTCTACATGCGATGTATAATAGCTAGTAATGTCTGTTCAATTCGTCATCTAAGTAAATAAACATGTAATCATAGACTTGTGAATCGGTGCTTTGCCTTGGCGATATTTGTTCATTTGCCCTTTTTCAAATGATCCAAAAGTGTCACAAAATATTCGTTGTTCTTTCTTTTACAAGGTAGTCGATGAATAGAATACCACAAGCTTACCAAAACTAATGTTGTATGGAGTTATCGTCTGAGAAGTCCATGTACTCTAAGATACTGGACAAGGTCCAAAGGATGGCTAGTCTGTGCATCACTAGTCCGCACCCCACATCTGATGCACTAAATGTAATTCTGCATTTACAACCCCTGGACATAATTAGTATGCAGACTGCTGTAGCTACGTCAGTAAGACTAAGAGAGCTGTCACAGTGGTCAAACAGTGGTTGTGATAACAGTGTGATCCTCAACATGGTGCCTGACATAACAGGCTGAACCATTGTTCGATAAGAAGCACCATATACTTATTCCAGATGGAGACACGTGGAAATGTAAAACTCCTGGTGCAAGACTGATTGTCGACTTCTACATTGACGGCTCAAAATCAAATAATCGGGTAGGTTTCAGAGTCTACTGCAAAAATACAGGGCCAAGTATAGGAAGAATACTACTTGATCACTGTAGTGTTTATCAGGCCGAAATTTTGGCCATTAAGGAAGTGGCAGACTGGCTGAGGTAAAGACCTCACCACAGTGGAGATTAATATATTCTCTGACAGTCAAGCTGCCACTAAAACCTCGGATTCCGCTTTTCTGAGTTCAACATTTCAACATTTACCTTATGTGGGTGCCGGGTCACAGGGACATACCAGGGAGCTGCAAGTCAGACGAGTTGTCAAGACTAGGGACAACCTTACAGACTCCACCCAATTTGGAGTCCGTAGGCATGCCTCTAGCCACTTACTATTGCGAGATAGAGCATATTTAGCAGCAAATGGTAGATGGGCGTCTGTCCGAGGCTGTAATTAATCCAGACGGATGTGGCCTCGCCTCGTTCACACACACCGTTGTCGCTATCAAGACCCGACGTCTCATTTCTTGTATCCGTCATGACGGAACACAGTCTGATTGGAAAACATGCAGTAAGACTGAAGGTTTCAACTAGTGGCTTCTGCAGGAGCTGTGCGGATGAGGAGGAGAAGGACACTATACAACACCTTTTCTGCGAAACTTATCGCACGGCTGTTATCTTTTTGGTCACTTTGCACGGCTTTTATCAGGTTGTTTCTACTCACCGAAGGGACGATTCGATTCAGGAATGCAGAAGTGAACCCATATTTCGTCCATTGCTACATACCATGTGAAAAAATCTGTTTATTGCGTTTGAATGATTCCAACCGACCCTACGAATTGGTAGCAGGCAAATGTTTTTGTTCTACTGTTAGCAAACGCGGTATTCATGTGGAAAAACTGTTCCTCGAGCTCTAATTTTGATGTAAAATAATATGTATACTGCCTTTTTCTCTCTTTATCTTTATCTTTAAAATCTTTAAAATGTCTATTATCTTTATCTTTAAAATGTTAATTATCTCTTTGAAACTTGACTTTTCAATTACCGATAATGATTTTTAGAATATTTTTTAATGGCTATTTTGAATGTCCACTACTATCAGTTGTTTGATGATTCACGCTACAACGCTTTTATGACACAGCTTCTCACAATCAGCTTGCACACATTCTATTTTCAGACTGTTTTTAGACATTGCATTTTAACGACGACTCCTAACATCAGTCGGGCAAGTTTTCACTAAACTTGTCGATTCGTCTACTACTCAAAGTATTTGTTAGCATACCGGTGAAAGATGAATGTCGGTTCAAACCCACGACAAAACGAAAGATATTCACTTGCACTAATCACCAATAACCTTCAATGTTTATGCAACATACGAAATCCTTTTTCCACCATTGCTTACAAAAAAGAAAGAGCAGCTTCTCTGTGTCAGAAGTCGTTTAAAGGATGCGTTTTCCTAAAAATAATATGGGATTGTAGCCCATGTAATTCAAAGTACGACTTTTAATCTTCATTAACGGGAGTACCAGTGCCCAATAAATCATGAGCTGTGTAGAATAGGAATGAAGCAAAACGCTCCATGAAGCAAAGTCGTCTACAGTGAATGCGATGGGCGGCACAGAAGAAACCAAGTTTTTGAGATGTTAAAACGAACCTTAATTTGAGTAATTGGAGAAGTAATGTAGAACACAGAAGAGCATGGAATATATTTCTCCTTGCTTTATATAATTGATTTTCGATCCTAAATTTTATCGTGTAAAATAACGGCAAGTTTTTGCTAATGTCGACCGTCAAAAGCCTCACAAGCTACAGACAATTTACAGAAGTTACTTAAGACACTTTACTGACTTTGACCTCGTCATTAGCTTTAAACTTTTGTAGCCATGACTGATATTTGTCCAATCGTATGAAATACTAATTAACTCAATAATATTTTAGAAATAATTTGTTATTGAAGTTATTGAGAATTTAATATTTTGATTTCTCCCGATCGATTGAAGAAAAGTTGTGCTATAATTATAGATTATTATAAACAAAAAACCGCAGATTATTGCAATAAACGTGATGTCAAATTCAGTTAGTTGGAAAGTCGTGCAAGGCCGTTATAAATTTTCCATTGTTCAGTTAGTTATTCTGTTATAAACAAATGGTTGTATTCATGTATCTGTGCTTACAAGGAAAAACGACTTAACTACAAAATTTTCGTTTTCAGATATCAAGCGTTTATCAAAAAATCGCCGCCATGGGATCTATACTAACTTTCGAAATATACGAAATTTTGAAGTATCGCTTAGATAACAACATGTCAATAACTAGAAGTATTACGTAATTTTTAGTCTTAGATTTAGTCTTAACTCCACTTAAGTCGTTTTTCCTTGTGACCAGACAGACATATTTATTGTAGTTTTATAAAACAAATTTTCAATGTAAAAACGTCGTTGTTTTTCTCTCTGTGCAGACAGACGTGTTGTGCATCGGCTCTAGAAAAATAATTATAAAAAAAGGTTAAATATACTCTTAGCCCAAAAATATTCAGTCACAAGACGCTAAATCAAAATTCCCCAGTGCAGTGATAATAACATACAATTTATAATATTACAGACACAACAAATCTGGAAAAAATATACTTTACATTTCGCATATCTTAAGGCGAAAAGTGCCTATATGAGTGTCTCACACTCAGAGAGACGTCTGAGTCTTAACGGCAGAAATGCTCATCTCTCTATAAATGCAAACGAGTGTCAGAAAAGTGCATCCCAAAACAAAAAAGATGACAGTGCCTTCCAAACCGCGAAAACTAATGTCAATATGAATTCCCCCTCAGCTCACATCTCTCTAAACAATGATGACAGTTTGGCAAGTGGACAGAATATGTTGCCGCCTAAAAGTATGCCCGTAAGTACTTCGTATTCCCATGCTCCACAAACAATCAGTTCGCCCCAAGTTAAGGTTCCGCCTAAAAGTATACCCGATATCTCACCTAACATTCGTGCAAACGGTGATATAGTGCCAACTCTCGCGAATGCTCTCAACCGGCAACATCGACCTCGAAGGGTGCTATACCGAAACAAAAACCTCAAAATGAAACGGTTCAAACTGGGATAGACGTTTACTTTCCCATTCTGAAAAGAAAATTGAGCCCAAAGTCTAGCCAAAAACTTCCAAACTCGAAGTATTCCAGAAGCATCCCTCCCTCACAGGTTGACCCAAGAGGTCAAAATTACTACGCAATTTTGGCCACAGAAGAAGAAAATTTGCAATCACAACCTAAGAAAGCACAAAAACCTCCCCCGATATTCCTGAGGGAAGCTATCTCTAACAATCTGGTAAACAGATTATCTCATTTAGTTGGAAAAGACGGTTTCCATGTAGTGTCCCTGAGCAAGGGGAAGGTGCTGGAGACAAAAGTTCAAACATATACAGAAGAAAAATATCGTGAAGTTTCCAAATTTTTTGACCAGGAACGTAAAAATTACTACACTTACCAACTCAAAAGCTCTAAGGGACTAATAGTTGTAATCAAGGGCATTGAAAGCAACGTTCCCATACAGGAAATAAAGGAGGCTGAGAAAATGAAAATGAAATATACTCAACAAGTTCAAGGCTCCTCAGCCCATGTTTAAGATGGAAATAGCGTTTCACTACGCCCACATGAAAGGAAAAAATGAACCCCACCCAATTTACAATCTCAGATATCTGCTTCATCGCAGAGTATCAGTCGAGGAAACGCTAGCGCGCAAAGACCCTCCTCAATGCTTAAACTGTCAGGAGTTTGGGCATACTAAAGCTTACTGCAAATTACCATCAGTATGTGTGATATGCGGAAGTATTCATAAAACTTCAGAATGCAAGTTACCAAAAACAGATCCCAGTCTGAAGAAATGTGGAAACTGTGGAGGAAACCATACAGCTAATTATAGAGGTTGCCCCGTGTATATAGAACTAAGGAGGAAGCTCTCTTATAGAAGGCAGGAAACTCCTCAGTTGCAAGTGCCAGAGTTTGGGTGTATCCCAAATCCAGTTCCATCAGTCTCAAATGCCAATTCAGCAACGACGACTTAAATGACATATGCACAATCTCTGAAAAATCAGGTTCCTCAAGCTCCTCCGCAGAAAAACAATATTGAAACCTCAATCGAATCCCTCATAAAAACTATGAATAATTTCATGACAAATATGCAGGGAATTATGCAAGAAATGTTACGAAACCAGAATATGCTCATTCATATGCTCAGAATAATATGCTCAGAATATGCTCATTTAACCAGAAAATGAACTCTATAAGAATTTGTTACTGGAATGCCAACGGACTCACCCAACATAAAAATGAAGTAGAATATTTCTTGAGATCCCGAGATATTGACATTCTCTTAGTCTCTGAAACTCATTTCTCGTTAAAAAATTGCTTCCGAATAAATGGATACTCAACCTACGATACAAAACATCCCAGTGGCAGAGCTTGTGGAGGAACAGCTGTAATAATTAATGATCAGGTAAATCACTTCCCTTCAGTTGCACTAACTGGATTAAACATAATAGTTTCTTCAATATACTGCCCTCCCAAATATGTTATAAGCGAAGACTAGTTTTCACACTTTTTCTCTACTCTTGGTGACAAGTTTATATCAGCCGGAGACTACAATGCTAAACATACCTTCTGGGGGTCTAGACTCGTCAACCCCAGGGGCAGGCAATTGCTGAATGCTATATCGAGTTCAGGCCTAAAAGTTTCGTCTGGAGGTGAACCAACATACTGGCCCACGGATCTCAATAAAACCCCCGATCTCATAGATTTTGCAGTTATGAAGAGCATAACAAGAGAACACATCATCGTTACTCCTTCCCTCGACCTCTCATCAGACCACTCCCCCACAATTCTCACAGTATTTAACATTCCCTTGAACCCGGAAATCTCTTACCATTTTCCAAACAGGCATACAAATTGGTTGAGATACAAGTACATACGTACATAAGCTCTCATCTGTGGCAAAACTTTTCTCTCAAAACACCAGATGAAATTCAGTCTGCCATCAACGTCCTCACTACCACAAGAACAACTGCCGCAAACTTGGCAACTCCGCACAAGGTCTACGCTAAAACAACAAATGACTCCTCATGTCATATTGAATCCCTAATCAAAGAGAAAAGGAAAGCGAGAAGACGATGGCAAAAGCACAGATCTCCCTACCTCAAAGCTTGTCTCGACCAGTGCAAGTCAAAACTGAGGTCAACTCTGAATGAAAAAAAAATAAATCTCCGAAGCCCGCTACTTATCTCGTCTAGGAGCCACACAAAACACTAACTATAGCCTGTACAAGGCCACAAGGCAACTACAGCGTCCTATAACGCAGGAGTCTCCAATACGGATGAAAGACGGAGGGCAAGGAGTAGTGATGAAAAAGTGAAAGAATTTGCTGATCATCTGGAAGAAGTATTTACTCCTAACGATACAAACTCTCGCGTGAATCCAACGATCATTAGCCCAATGGTCACAAATCCAATGAAAATAAGTCTATCTCTTTTAAAGAAAAATGTTCTCTCGTTGAAAATGAATAAATCTCCTGGACACGATAAAATAACAGCGAAAATGATCTCAGAACTCCCCCACAATATCCTCAAATTAGTTTTATTTATATTTAATGCTATACTTCGAATTGGATACTTTCCTCAATCATGGAAGCTGTCTGAAATAATAATGATCCCAAAACCTGGAAAGGAACTATCACAAATTACACCCTATCGACCCATAAGTTTACTCTCTATTTTATCTAAACTGTTTGAAAAGATCTTCCTCCAAATGTTGTACCCCCATATTGAAGCAAACCATGTAATACCCACGCACCAGTTTGGGTTTCGCAAGGGTCATGGAACGACAGAACAAGTACACCGTTTAGTAACCCAGATCAGAAAAACATTCGAAGATCGGAAATATTGCTCAGCTCTCTTTATAGACGTCTCCCAAGCCTTTGATAAAGTGTGGCATGAAGGCCTTATTCACAAAATAGTCTCTTTTCTACCGGCAAATACCCACAAGCTCCTGGAGAGCTATCTGAAGGATCGATCTTTTGTAGTAAAATCGAAAGACTCTGTTTCAACTCAAAGAAAAGTTTCAGCAGGAGTTCCGCAGGGCAGTATACTAGGCCCTATACTATATAGCATCTACACCTCTGACATGCCTCTTCATTCCCTAATTCAAACCTCAACTTTCGCTGATGACACTGCATTTATGAGCACTAGCACTTGCCCATTAATGGCTTCTAGACAACTGCAGTCTCATATACACACATTAGAATCTTGGCTCGAAAAGTGGAAGATAAAAGTAAATGCCACTAAGAGTATACAGGTTACATTCTCTCTTAGACAGAACAATTGCCCAGCCCTCACTATTCACGGTAGTACCATACCCGTTCATAACCATGTGAAATATTTGGGTATTCACCTAGACCGACGTCTCACCTGGAAAAATCACATTGACTCAAAAACCATACAATTGAAATTAAAAATGGCTCAACTCCACTGGCTTATTGGCTCCCAGTCTACTCTCAGTTTGGAAAATAAAATCACCATCTACAAAACCATATTGAAGCCAATATGGACATACGGCATCCAATTGTGGGGAACGTCATCGGGTTCTAACATAAATAAGTTACAGAGAAGACAGTCAAGAATACTGCGCCAAATTTGTGGTGCCCCATGGTATATTAGAAATGATAATATACACAAAGATTTAAACATTCCTTACATTTCCGAGGAAATAAAAAAATTGAGCAGGTCATATGTATCGAAGTAGTCCTCTCACTCAAACCCACTCGCTCAAAACCTTCAAAATTTTCCCGGTCATATACGGCTAAAAAGAAAGGACACGCTAGACTTTGTCCGGTGATAAACAGTACTTCTCGCCAAAAACAAGATCCGGCAATGGCAGGATACTTTAGTTTAAGATAGGTTTAAGATTTGAAAACATATTGTAAATTTCGTAAGAAAGATCCAATAAAAAAACAATGAATGAAAAAAAAAACGTTCTTTAAACCTCTAATAAATGGTTACTAATATGGCCCAAAAGGCATCCAAAGGGTTTCACGGTGTTTATGGGATTGGTGTTGAGCTTTATTGTTCAATAAAAACGAGTGATGAGTTTTCTGTGAGAGTTGCCGCGGCCCAAACCATCACCGCTGATCTAAATTTTCTTTTATCTGCACTCTACACGATCATTTTGTTAGTTTACATATTGCTAAACCATAAACATTTTTTCATCAGAAAATACCAAATTTTCAAGCTCGCCACTACCTTACTAGTGGTTTAAAGCCTTTGTTCTGGTCAGACGAACTGCCTTTTGTACAGGTGTTAAATCTTGTACTTTTTTTGTGTTTCGTAGGGCTTCAATAGCAGTTCCTTTTTTAGTATGCGCTCCATGCCACGAAAAGACACATTAAAATTTTTCGTCAATTGAACTGCGCTTTGTCGTGGATTGCATTCAACTCTGGCCTTCAGTTTTCGAACTGTTTTGGGCGATGTTGCTGCCTATGACGTTTCCTTTTTTGTTACTGTCAGTATCATTGTAACGCATAATGGTTCGATACACCAAAATTTTGTTCAAACGTAAAGGTAGCCACTCGTTAATAGTGACTGATTGTAATTTTCCACGCTCTTGCGTTTGAATTCCATTTCGATAACTTTTTTAACAGCGACATAAAATGCTATACAGACGTAAGCTTGTAAACAACATAACAGACTGATGCTTGTCAAAAATTGAGCGCGCTATCATTAGTCGTTGGGATACTATAGCATCGTGAAATTGGCAACATTTCGATCAACTACCTATGTAGAAACTATTTCCGAGATAATGATGATATACTTTTGTTTGTCAGCTCTGATTTAGTATAAAAAAAGGAAAATTAGGCAATATCCTCACTTGCTAACCTACAAGTCAGCTATTCGCTTAAATTTCAATCTAGGTCGTGGAACGTATTTCCACATCGACGTCACCCTATTAATTCATCCAAACGTGCAAAGTTCCTCTATTTATACTAAAATGACTTATTCTAGGAAATGCTACGATATTTCAGAGAGAACACATATTTATCATAGACTTAATTCTAGAATATTCTAACTTACATAACAAGTGAAAAGGATATAACAACAATAACTTACTGTCTAAAAAAGTCCTATTTGAAGAGGGAAAGAGATTACATATATTATATTTGAATATTTTGGCAGCGGTTTTGATGATCTTTCTAGAATACACACTTAGAGAAATTACACTCACATACTACACTAGGCTAACACAATGGTGTCAACTTTAATACTTAGAGAAAATTATAATTTTTAGTCAATGAGAGAGAGACTTACTGAGAGACGAACTAATTAATTATAAATTTTATGTTTGCGTCTGTTTCATTTTGCAACTGTCCATCTGTTTTTAGTTTCATTGCGGATGTAAAAACCACTACATTAAGTGCAATTTTCTTTCGATTATTAAAATTGAAATCAAAATTCTGTTAAGTTGTTTTCCAATATTTCAATCACAAATAACTCAATATTATACAGGGTGACTGTTGAATGTTGCTACACTAAGCAACTCAAATAACAAGTAAGCAGAAATTGACGGAGTTTCTCTTAATCGTGATCAGAATGTAAATCTCCAAACTTTGTTAGAAATTTCTAAAATTTTCTGGAAAATGTCTAAAACAATTCCAAGCGCTTCGGTCTTCGGTGCCTCTTTCGCAATTTATCTCAACAAGCTTTGATAGTGTTTCAGAAATCTAGAGAAACCTGTCCAGAGGCGAAGCATGTTCACAAAAGAACGATTTTTAAAATTTGGATTGTTGGAATTTCGTCCTTTTATCGCAATGCATTTTCTTTCCACATTTTAAAATTGCACGTTTGAGAGTCACTGTTTAAGTGTTAACCATAAATATTTTGCCCTAAAGTATGTAATATGTTTAGCAAATATTTGCGTACACAGCAATCCACATTTGTTTTCAAACTGTATTTCCCGAACTATTTAGTTAATGTTGCACTATGACGCAAAATCCGAAAAATATCCGTTTATTTGCAAATTAAATTATATACATATATATATGTATATATATTTTTTTTTCATCAGAAAAAATTTTCAAAATTATATAAAAAATATTTAAAATGATTTTGAAATTATAAATTAAAAACGAAAAAAATTACAAATGTGCGGATGTCAATTTATTAGTATATAAAAAAAACAATTATAAATACCACGGAAAAAAGTGAAAATCTCGGGTGTATCCAATGAATAGAAAATCCATAACTTAGAACGTTTTAACATTGTGGTCACTTTGATTAATATTATAACCGCAATGTGCATGGATGGTGGAAATTCTTTAGGAGAATTAAGTGCTCTAAGTGATTCCACAGAGTCATTCAGATTTTTTAATTTGATGCAGCTTTCACAACTATAATAGTTATGCAATTAAGTATCACAGTAAGCCAAAAATACATAATTTTTCAGCTAGGACAAAAAGCGCGACAGGCGAAAGTTTTGTAGAAAAAAATACGTTATTTTTTATACCAAGTTTTTAAAATATTTTTCGAAACATATTATTTGCACTAACGCACAATGACATTCAATACAATTCCTTAGTCTTTCACTCATGTTATTTACTTAAATGTGATAGGTAAAGGTGAGGTAGGGGAAAATTTTGTATAAAAATCAAACAATTTTTTGTATCAAATTCGAAAATTTATCAAAATAATTTGATTGTAGAAATAGGTAATTTCTAACACCAAGTTTTTCAATATATTGGTTATATTTTAGACGAGCAACTTTCACGACTCAAACGTATTCTATAATTTCCACAGATATATCCGTTTGTCGTCTTTCTGACGAATAAAAACATCAGCAAACATTATGTCCATTTATTGGAATATTTAAATTCAAATAGAAGACACCGTTCACACGTGTTTGCAAATAATGTAACTGTTTTGGTTAAAATTAATTTCGATATTATTTCATTTATTATGGATTTTATTTTAATGGGGTAAATAAATGAAATTTATTTATTTTTTTCGGGCATAATTTTATTACGTGCAAATTGTTTGGGTTTATTTTATTTCATGTTTGGAGATGATTTCATTATATTATTATGTAGTAGTAGTAGATTATGCAGTTTCCTATTTTTTATTTCGGGATTTATTTCATTTTATTGAGGCATTAATTCATTGAGAATTATTTCATTTTCTTTTAGGTGTTATTTTATTTGCGAACTGTTTCATTCCACCCGTTTAGAGTGCCCAAATTTTGAACAAATTGGTCCAGTTTTAGTTGTAATAAATACTTGACCAACACAAAACCAGGTCATTTGATTGAAATTAAATGAAATATATGGTTATATGCTAGTTTATTCTATCTGGATTCTGCAATTTTGTCTAAAAGCTATACCTAAATTTAGATGGATTTGACTCGATTTTATTGAAAATGTCATATGCAGAATTATATTGAAACCGCATAAAATATTTGCTTAGGATATCGACTCGTTTGAAAACATCAATTTGCATTAGAGATTGTATCCAAATTTTTACAGATTTTACTCCACAATTTCAGTAACGACAATTTTGCTGATGCAAAAGAAAAATTTTTCCAATATGGGTTCGTATTAGAAAAACTCAGGAATTAACAACTGAATAGTGCGTTGTTTCACCAGCTGCAGTATAAGAAAATAGTTTAGTATACTAAAGGGTGGCGCGCGAATCGTGCTACGGTGTAGCAGTAACTGTCACTGGGGACCGTTATTTAAAGATGTTGAAAGAGTTTCTTTACCCAGAACTGCGCCAAAGACGTATCCGTTTCAAGAGCATTGGGTTCCAGTAAGATAGAGCAACTGCACACATAGCCAGACCGCTTATGGCGGAGCTCTAACGAAAATTCTCAAAGAAATTAACGTCCAAAAACTCCACTTTCCGCTGGCCCCCAAGGTCACCTGATCTGACTGCACCAGACCTTTTTAATGGGGTTATGTCACGCAAGTGGTGTACAAATCGAAACTAAGGAATTTGACTGAAATGAAGCAGTTCATCAAAACAATAATTGAAACGATCCCAACTTCAACCCTTAGGCCGCAATGAATAATTTTCTGATCAGGTGTCACATACTCGTATGGGTAAATATGCATGGAGGTCATTTGCGGTCTACCATCTTTAAAATCAATTGGTTATACACAATATAATTGCATTACAAAAATATATATAAATAAATAAAATACATTGATTAAAAACATAGTTATTTGAATTTCTTATTGGGGCCAATTGGTGCGCCACCCTGTAACACAATTATTTTTACCATGCGCACCATGTGCAATTTATCGAATTATTGCCCAAATAATAACAAAATTGGTAACAAAATAAAATTAAAGTGAAAATTACTATGTCCAAACATTAAGACAATGTCGTTTCTTTTCAAAAAAAAATCTTCATTTATTCTACCAAATCTATTTCATCCCCTTCAAAGTATCGCTTCCTACACATATACCCACATTTTCTTTCAATCCCAAATCCCGATCGAAGTACCCAGCAAGAAAGAAATGGGATTAGAGTACTCTACTAAGAGAGAGCGTTAGTAACGAGATGGCAACATGTGTTGACTCCATATTTCCAGCAGAAGTGCTCCCAAGTTGCTTCCAATAATGTAATTGTATACTGCTATAAAGTAGTACTAATAACGCTACTTTTCGAAAACTAATGGTTTAAAGTAATAAAATATTTTCTTTCCCCTGGATTTTCAATATAATACTAAAAAACCATGTATTGACATCCAATATGTAGATATCCAGTTTCTCTAAACTTATTACAATTTATTTACAGTTAGACATGTGCCGGCAAACTATTACACTCAATTCTCTTTTAAAACTTTAATGTTCACTGCATAAAGCTATAAATTTAAAAAAATAAATTATTTTTGAGATATACCTATATATCTAAAAATGTGACTCTAGAACTACATAACCGTACTAAGTAAACAGTACGGAATGGTTGTAAAATTTCAGTTACAAGGTTATCCTCTTAGTGGTGTCAAAACCGTCAGTCTGGCAAGCCTGTCTGTCAGCTGTTACATACGTGTCATCTGAAGTGCCACTTATTTAGCGCAAGGTTTGCCGAAGCACGCGTTAAAACTACTACAGAAGTGTGATTCATATGTGGGCTCTCAATCGAACAAAATTTTCTTCAGCAATTAAACTCATTTCTTACTCGGTGATTACGGCAACAAGCAAAATTGTTGCATGTGGAGCTCGGAGAACCCAGAAGTGATTGTGGAAAAGCCATTGCATTGTTTGGTGCGCATTGTAATCTAGAGGTGTCATTGTGCCGTATTTTTTCGAAAACTACCTCAAACTAACTCTGTCATTTAAATGATATTGTATTCCGTACATAATGTAAAGGTCGAAATCACAGTTTTTTGTGTGTTTAATTCAACTTTAGTTGAAAACGGAAAATGGATAGCCTTATAATTGTTGCAATCAAATAAAAACAACTACTGCACCAGTAGTTGCGGTGATTATTGTGCCGATTAGTATGAGAAATCTTTGCTGAATGTAAGCAGTAAGTCAAAGCACCATACGATTCACTTTGGATCTTTTTCATCGACTCAAAACGGTGTCTCTTTGAGTTTAGTAAGATTTTTAAGATAATAAACCTGATGACTACGGCGTTTGCGGAACGATATCAGTAGAATTTTCGACGAAAAATTTGCGAAACGTCAATGGCCGTGAAATGGCGCATTATTGCGATGCGAAAACCAAATGTTGTCAACCCAAAAATCCTTTACGCAAACAGTGCATAAAACTCAAATTATATACTTTGGTGACAGTTTGAGTCGACGGTAGAATTTTATAATACACAATATCTCGATAATTGAAGGAAACTGTGACCACTATATTGATTTTTAAGCGACTTTGGAGCAATATTTTCGATATCCCCCACCTTTACCTCAGTTTTCACACGCTTGGTCTGTTTATCACAAATATATATCCTATTCTCATCTCCCGTAATAATGCTAGCAGCCAAAACATGCTATTGTCAAAAGTCATCTTTCTACACATTTAAATGCTACGATCTTTTCCGAAGTACCAATCGAGATTCGATGCGTCTGAAGCCCAAGATGTTTTTTTTTTTTAAATAAATTTGACTATTCTGATTGCAATGCCAACATCATCACCAATGCCTCTAATTGATAATCGATAGTTTTTCAATATCAAACCTCGAATTTGTTGGGATGCCCTCCGCCATCATTTCTTTTTCGCCACTTTTTGAACTGTTCATACCACTTCTCTTACAAAGCCTTTTAACGAAGGTCCTCTGGAACGGTTCTCAGCAGAACTTTCACTTTGTAAACAATGCAATTTATTTGCTCAACAAAATCACGCATAGCTGATATACTGCTGACGTTTATGATGTGAAATTTGTCACAGAAGTCTGTTATAACCCAGTCAATTAAAAAAAAAAAAAATATTTATAAGACATATTATTCGTAGGACATTTAAATTGAAAACGGTTTATACTCTTTTGACGTACTGGTAAAAACTCTACTTTGATTAAAAAAAAACATAAAATTCAGCGAATAACTGTGACATTTCAAATAAAAAATAAAACTCCAAAGGTAATCGTCACCTTTCCACCTAAAATTAAAACTAAATTTGACATATTTATTTATTTGCTTATTTATTTTTTGATTGAAGCATAAAACTGGGCAAATAGGTTTTATCTTCAAAGAAAAAATTGACCAACAAGCTAGTAATATTGTTCTGATCTCTGTTAAAAAGTTATTACCGCCATGATTCCCCGAATTACATGGAAGGTGTAAATAGCTAAATTTGTAGAATGTCAACCACATTTTAAAATTTACACCATTACACATTAATACACAGAATATGATAATCATTACTAATACCTATTTTCAATATCATTTACATTTTAAAGAATTTTAGTAACGAATAAGCTACACCAAATTTGTATCACAGTATTATCTCATTTCCA
>JAHXMU010000231.1:615352-640535 GCA_019455685.1 Philornis downsi
ATATATATACATGCATATCATATATAATCGGTCTTACCTAGGTAGTTATCCATAGATTATTTGCTACAGTATTATTATTTTTTTTTTTTTTTCTTTTTTGACAGAGACAACTACTACTTTGTTTGTTTATAATTTTTGATTATATGAAAGAGAGTGGATCTTATATTGATAAATGTTTTATTTAATGCCGTGGATGCCAATCAACATCGCCATTTCTTGAAATAACTTATTGTGGAAAGAGGTCTCGCAGTAATTCCATTGTAATCCTGGCTGTATGCGATGTGGCACCATCTTGTTGGTGCCACATATTAATCAAGCCGAAAGCATGCAGTTGTGGCGTTAAAAAGTTTTCAATCATGTCACGATATCGCTCCCCATTGATAGTTACCGTTACGACGTTTTCAGTTTCAAAGAAGTAAGGTCCAATGATTCCTCCTGACCGAATTGCACACCAGACTGTCAGGCTTTTCATTGCCCAGAACTGACTATTCTGTTTATTCACATATCCATTTAAATGAAAATGCGCCTCCTCGTCACTCATTATGATTTTTTCATGAAAATCGGAGTTGTCATGGGCGAGCTGTAACATCCTATTGGCACGGCGGCTTAAATGGTCTTGTGGAAGAAGCTCTTAGGTCAACTGAATCTTAAATGGAAGCAAATGCAAATCCTTGTGCAAAATTGTGGCCAACGTTTTTCTTTGAAAACCAAGCTCCTGAGCACGGCGTCGAATTGAGGTTGATGGATTGTTTTAACACTTTCTTGAGCAGCAGTAATGTTTTGATCTTGTGGTCCATGCTTGGCCCTAGCAGCTACAGACCCTCTTTTGGTTGATTTTGATAAAATGTTTTAGCGATTAAAACACGTTGGTTTGTCGAATATTTTTCCATAATAAATTTGCCATGTGTCTACTTCACGACTGTCAAATATGAACTATCAAGACTAATGCTTACCAAAATGGCAGCAACACAAAGTAGAATACCTTCCCGATGAACACCCTGTATTTGAAAATGTGTCATGCTAAATTATACCATCATTACTTTGTCGCATTAGCCACAAATAAACAATTGCACTTATAAGGTTATTTATGAATTAAACCTAATTTAAAGTTTAGATTCATTCAACAACTTGATAACAATAAATATTATAACGGCAGTCGACTACGGCTCAAAGAAGTAAATCAAACGAAATGAATAATTAATTAAATAGTTTGCAAACTCAAACAGGTAAAGAAATGCATGATAAAGACCAGAAAACGACAGGTGGGAAATCAATGGATGAACCGATGAAGAGGTCAACAACATTGGGAATGCCTGAGCACAATTCTTGTTGGTAAATTTAATAAAAAAAAAATAATAATAATAATACCCCCATTTTAACACACAAAAAAAAAGCGAGAAAACCAAAATATATCTACAGGATCCTAGGTAGGATTTTGCTGTACGAGGCCATTAAATCAGTCTACAAAGAGAAAGCGTGTAAGCTCACTGAACGTGAGAAACTCCGCGCATATCCCTTTCATGGAATACAAAAGAATTTTTTTTTACTTATCTTGTCATATCTCATGAACTGGCGGGGATCAGGAAATCTGATTCTTTTCATGTCGTAGAATCAAAAACTTTTTAAATGCTTAATAACTGAGCTATTTAAAATGAATATGCATGTGCCGAAATCTGTTGAATTTCTTTGCATAGCACATCAGAAATTGGAGTAGAACAAGGAAGACAAAAAAAAATGTTGCTAACATTTGTTTCACGTCCTGATTAACAAAAATGCATTCGCAACTCCATGACATTACGCGGTAACAATAACATTTTGTTGACCAGGACAACTGTTATTTCCGATGGCTAAACTGTTTGGCTGTAGTCCAACTTGAGTATATTTCGAAATTTGAGTTCATGTTGTCATATCTGTTATAGTATTTAAAGCATCCGGACATTAACGTAGGGTATCATATGCTCCCAGTTAGCTCAATCGAATAAGAACAATATTCAAATGAGAAAGATGAAAGTTATTTAAAAACCAGATTTTATCAACCCAAAGAATTAATGTAGGTCAGAAAGCGGGTATTCGGATTTAAATTTATGCATTTATTTATCTATTTATTTATTCGAAAATACAGAACTTTCTTCGGCCTTCGAAGACGTATAAACACTGGCTTCAAATACGATGTTCTGTACGAAATTAGTCTTCTCTTTATTTTGATTATTTGATTTATTATTCTCTTATTTTGATTTCTATACGAAATGATTTTTTATGCATGCCTCTGAAGACAATTGTCTACTGGTAAATTATAAGACTTATGTTCGAAAATATTTTTCTAGAGTAATGCGATATTCGCAATGCAATATTATTCTCTAAATCCAAGTTCATAAAAGAAAACTGAAGAAGTGTTTGTAATGTCGTATCTGTTACATTATGTAGAATAACCGAACTCTAATGTAGGGTACCACATCAGTCAAGCTACTGTTTTATTAGGTTTAAGATAATTAAAATTTAAATGAGGAAGATGAAATTTATTTGAGAGTCAAACTTTGCCAACTCAAAGAATTAATGTAGGTCAGAAAGTTAGAATATATGATGAAAATTAAATTCAAAAAGCTGTTTTGAAGACTCTTCGTTTCTAAGAAATCCACATGTGAAGACGCAATTCAGTAAACAAAGCTATGTGAAAGAAATTTTGTATACGAAAACTATCTTCAAGTATACCTTTTCAAAACCTTTTCGAAGTTGCCGTTCTGTTGATGCTAACCTGTTTGGGTGTTTTTAAGAACTGTAATAATAGTAATGCTCTTGTAGAAAAATGTTTCCTACATGTTTGATAGCAAATATTTTAAATAAGTATATACACATTTTTCAAAAACTACTTTATAGAGCAGCATATATGACAATATTTTTCTTACAAAAATTGCATTCGGATCCAATATTCCTATGTTGCCAAAGATTGACTTTTGTCTCCGAACATCAACCTATATTTTCGAATAGAATACTGTACTCAGAGACAGTTTTCTAATTGCTAATTACTTTTCAATGTAGATTTGTTTTAAGACAAGTCTGTTCGAGTTCATATTAGGGCATTTTCAGAGACGGAGGAATACTTTCGCGAATATCTATACCGTAGAAAAACTTTCTTCCAATACGATATTCTGTAAGAAAATCTTCTTGGACATATTTGACGTTTAAAATCTTAAAGTAGAACTAATCTATATGGACGCTACCCTCCCTCTTTCTAATGTTAAATCTGTTACATTATTTTAAGTGTCCGGATAAGATATCTGTTCTGTGGTATTCTAAAACAACTTCTGTAGTGATAAATGTATTCTTAAAGAAACATTTTTTCTAAATATATATAAATATTTTCTTATTCTGCACAATCAATTGCAGTTACCTTATAAAATGTGCAGATATGTGCTTCGAATGTATTTTTGTTGAGCAGTTTAGACGACAACAATTTTCATACGACCTTCGACTCCAGTATTCCTATACTAAAGTGGTTTCAAAGGTAGACTTTTTATATACAACTCTTACTAGTATTTGATTCGAAAATAGTTCCATTTAAATTTCTTTACAGAAAATTAATTTCAAAATAGTTTTAGCAATCAAAGATGTTCTATAAATCAGAGTATAGTTACGTACATAAGTACTTCAAATACAATTTCATTAACGGAAAATATTTTACAAGACATTTTCCAAATTGGAAAGAAATCAACGTAGGAAGACTAAATGTTGATAAGAACTTTTTACAATTTCCTAACCACTTTTGCGTGCGAGCTTTCAAAAGACAGTGAAAAAAAGAAAACTGGATTGGAATACGACATTTTACATGAAAGAATCTTATTGTAATGAATTTCTATGGAATTTTCTGTAAAAAAAAATTTCTACCTCAAAGCAATTTTTTATTAATAAAATTTTTTCGAATTCAATTTTTCTGTAAGAAATCTTTTTTCTGTAATATATTGGTCAAATAAAACTCCCTACCTGTCTCTTCGAAAATGTCTATGTTTTTAAAAAAGAAATATTTTCTGTCTCTATAAATAGAATAATTTTTCGTTTATAATACGGTATTAGAAATCAATTTCTTATATGTTTTTTTTTTTAATAAAGGTATTTTTTGCAAAAAAAAGTCCTTAAAAACAAATCTTTAGGTACGTAAGAGCAAGTATCTTAGAAGTATCGTATAAGAATCTTATTCATTCATTCATATTCATGATGTAAGACAAATGCTTTCAAACACGATATTCCTTGTTCTCGTAATTATTTTTATTTTACAATATTTTTGCAACAAATTGGGTTTTAAAAACAAATTTTTATAAAATCCCGATACAGCCTATAAATCCCTCTTTGAAAGACGATCATGCCGACGAGTTTAAAGTAATTGAGTAATCGAAAAATCAAATAAAAGCTTCGTAATCTTCGTCTAAGTCATATTGGGAACTAACAGAGACATAGACGTAGAAAACTCGCTCTTGCCTCCAAAATATAAAATATTTGACTGGTAGACTCAAGTAGATTTTTCTCTGTGATAGTTTGGTACGTAGAAGTTCAATTACTATAGAGAAAAAACTCGCTCTGGACTCCAAACGATGAAATGTTTAATTAGTAGGCTCAAACAGATTTTTCTTGTTTGGTAGACTTACGAAACCATTTTGGTTCAAGTCCATGATATTTATCATCTGTTAGCTAGATAAAACCAATGGCAATGAATTATATAGTAATAACACTGCATGCTTCCAGGCGTAATATAAATATTCCCCTCAAAAATTGCAGCCCACGGAGAGTGCCAGAGGTGAGCGAGATCGTTTTTCTATAGTAATTTAACAACTATGGTTTGGCGTCATTTTGGTTCAAATGTATACTATTTATTTCCACTGTTTTCAAAGATAACCACAAGATATCCTGGCAGAGAACTTGAATATATTCTAAATTTTGTCTTCTTTTGGAGACAAATACAAAATATCTTGGAACGCAATTTAGTTAAGGATAGACTTATTAATTTCAAAAGTATAGAATTGGTACATTTCAACGGCCTACGAAGTAAAAAACTGGCATTAAAGTTGAATATATTCTAAACTATTTTTGAAAACACCTACAAGATATTTTGGAACACAATTTAGTTAAGAATAGATTTCCTCAAAGCCGTTTCCATATAATATTATACATATTTGTTTTCAAAAATATATGTAGTTCTCGAAAGCAATTTCCCATTTGAGATATTTCTTCGGTCTCCGAAATCTCATGTTGCTAAAAAACCGAGTTCGAATATGGCATTCTATGTGCAACTGCAAGGAAATTATCTTTCTAAATATTTTACAGAGCAACATAGCAATTTTTAGTTTCGATAGTCAAACTTTTCCGACGGGCAATAACATTGAATACATTCTAAACCATTTTCAAAGAAATCTACAACAAATATCTACGTTAGATTTTTCAAAGACAATTCCGTGAAGGAACAACTTCGAAAGCTGTTTTCTTATAGGAGAAAGCTTATAGTACACATATTTGTTTTCGAAAACACTGTTCCATATGAGGACTTTCTTTAGTCTTAGAAGACCCCTGACGGAAGAATATAATGTTCTGTAAGAGAGTATTTCTTTGTTTGCAAACAAATTTTTGTACAGGTTAGTTTTTTTTTTTTAAGAAAAAGCTTTAAAATCAAATTTTAATGAAAAATTATGCCTTCGAAGAGGAAATTATTTTCGAAAATATTTTTCTACAGCAATGATATAATTTTTATTATGCACAGCGAAACTATTCCTGATAACATCGTTCCCCTATAGCAATTTATTCTCTATGGCTTAGCATCATTATGGTGCAAATCCATGCTATTTATATTCACTATTTTCAAAGAAAACTACAAGTTATCTACTTTAGAGTCTCTGAAAATAATTTTATTAGGAATAGATGTATTCGACTGCAATATGCTTCCAGTTAATACTAAAGACATCTTTTTTTTTAATATAGAAAACATTCTTCTGCGTAAGGATGTTTTGGTCTTCGAAGACTTATGACGTGAGAACACTGATTTCGTATACAAAATTCTGCAGGGCAACAGTTCTTGGTTTTCGAATGCATTTGTATAGAAGTTTCGCTTTGAAATGAGTTTTTTTATGAAAAATCTATCCCTTTTTTTCTAAAAATTTTAAGAAAATTTTCGTACAAAATTTTTTGTTAAATGATAAAAGCTATAATTTTTATCGTCGATAGATATTAGTTTTTGAAAATACAACTTTGTGTAAGGGCTTTCCGTAAGAAAACTGACTTTCGAGTAGAATTGGGTATGCTGCTGTTCTCGAAGACATTTATATACAAGATTTTTTTTTTTTTTTGCAAGAAAATTCGCTTTCAAATAAAACATTTAATAAAAAAAGTATCTCCAAAGGTTCTCACCTACAATGAAGTTCTAAAAAAATTATCGTCGAAAATCGTTTTCTATGCAATATCCATAATATAGTGGAACAACTTTGTTTTTGATGCAGTGGAAAGGTTTATTGTTCTTGTATACTCCAAAAAATAGTTTGAAACTAGTGGCAAAAATCGTGTGCTGATATCAATACTATTTCAAGTTTTATGTATCTTTTGTAGTTTTTGAAATAACAGACGTTGCAAAAAGGTGTGTTATATGAAATTGTGGTATATGATATTAAGTAATATGATTTTTTTAACATTTCGAATGCTTTGCTTTCCCAAGTGGACCTAGTTTTTCAGCTCTGCTCTAAAAAATTTGAAAATTGTGTTTTTATTTAAAGTATCCGTACTTTAATGTAGCATACAACGCCAGCCAATTTGCCGGCTCAATTGAATGCTCCCTAATCTAGAACAATATTCAAATGAGGAAGATGAAACTTATTGAAAAACCATATAGCGTCAATCTAAAGAGTTAATGTAAGGCAGAAAGTGAGAATGACAGAAAGAAAGAATGGCAACTCATTATAAAAGTTAATATCAAATGTAGCAAATGATAAACAACAACTAATAAAAGATCCAACAAACATTTCAATGATCCGAGGGGACGTTGTTATGGAAATTTGTAATGTAGAAGTCGGCAGTCATTAAAAGTAAGGAGGCAAGACAGCGGAACATAAACAGAAATATGCTCGTAAGAACAGAGAGTGTTAAACAGGCAAGAAAGAAGATGGCTATGGCTGCTCAACAGAATTGCTATCAAATGAATTCCAACGTTTATTTGTAATTTGAAAACGTAACGAGTCGGACGTGTAAGCATAGAAACACGCGTGTGCTACAACTCGTCAGAACAGAAAAAATTCTAAGTTAACTCTTAAGGGCTTCAGTAAGCCAGCATCATGAACAGGATCGTAGTTATCTTGTTGGGCCTATTACAAATGACCGGGGCAAACCAACAGTTGCTGTCACAAATACAAAGCTTGGGCTTAGCAAATTTATTCAAACAGGGTCTTTACGATGACGGTGAGAATAAACGCAATGTGAAAAGACATCAAATCGTAGTGCTTTTGAGGAATAATAAGAGATGGTGCAAAAGAATCTATGAAGAAAAAGGAATTCAAGGAACGGAGGAAAAATATAAATAAAAAAAAAATAGGGATTTAAACTTAAGTGAAATAATACGAAGAAAAGAGTTCCATATGAAATAATTTAAACAGCGGTCGGCGTATGGAGTTTGAGTGTCACAAAAAAGAATTTCTGTTTATATGTATTTGGTGATTGTATAGCTTTAAATTGAAATTTATTTAAAACACTTAAAATAACAAAAAGAAACCGATTTGAAATGATTACTGTAACAAAGGAATAGCATTTTTGTACCCGGTATAAATTCTTGTGGACGTTATGCCTTTATGTTATAAAATAATAATCTTAGCTTTCAGTGTTCAACGTATGACATCTCTAAAGTTCTCTGTCTTTTTTTCCCCCCCAAAATATTTTACAAAGAAAACCCGCAAATACATGAACTAAATAACAAAACAGAATGGATTTTAGTTAGTAAGTGCAACACAAATTAAAAATATTTTCAGCCAAGAAACATCTTATAAACACGCTGTAATTTCCAAATCTTCACCTGTCTAAAGTACCAACAATTTTTGAGGCAGACGGGTTTCATGGCTCTTTATGTCGATTAAGCGATGTCCGTTTGTCCGGCGAGAAGATAGAAGCGAGAACTGGCGTAAATCTGTATGAAACTTAAAATCTCCACATCCAAATAATTTGCTAGACTATAACCAAAGATCGTAAATGGTCTTCTATATCGACTCATCCCAAATGATTAGAGCATATTAGAGTGTAAATTTTTGACTGCTGCATTGGTTAGAAATGTTTGGCAGAATTTGAGAAGATCTACAAATTAATTATAAATAACCCATTTGTCTCATATATTGTTAGGTTTATAACTTTTACTTAGTAGCACGAAATGCAGTTAAATTTGTTACACATTAAGTAACGGCTTATCCATTTAGTTGTTTGTAAACCGTCGATCTGGCAAGGCTGTCAGGTGTTAAATACCTGTCATCTGAAATGTTGTTTATTTAGTGCAAGGTTCGCCATTTACGAATATGGGTCGTTTAATAGCCGGAAGACGCAGAAAAATTGTTACAACTTATTACAAAAGTGGTGATTCAAACTGGGGCACTTGTTGTGCATTACGGAGTGATTATGATCGTGCAAGGAATTGGCAAGATTAAAACAAAATTTGAAGAGACTAAAAACGTTACAGACATGATCAGGCCTGTGCATTATCATCAATGTACGGACTGCCGAAAATATCGCTTCTGTTAGTGAAGATGTGGCTGATAATCTGAATTTTTTTTTTTGCCTGCATGTGGTCCAAATGCTTTTTACTGTGTCCAAATCCAAATCAAAATCTATTTCGTCGCCTTGGCGCGCAATGCCAACGTCATCAGGTACGTCCCAAATTGTTAATAAAGGGTTTTTGAGCACCAAATCGTATTTAATCAGCTCTCCGTGACACTCTTTGATTTCAACACCTTCTTCTCAGCCTACTTTAAACTGTTTGTGACACTAACGATCTTTCTCACTATAAAACATGTTCACCGGAAACTTTTTGCAACATTCTAAACAATTCCGAAGCAGAAATGTTATTTCGTAACAAAATTTGATGCAATTTTTTCGCTCAATAAATTCACACTTTTTGCTTCTCACAAAACCATGAGTAGCACGAACACTAATTAGATTTGTGGCGTGAAATTTGGCAGAATCGTCTGTCAGAATGTTGCCAACATAGAAAAAAAATATTTCCGAGATTCGTTATGCCAACACTGTTTCAATTACAAACTGGCCTTACTTTTTGGATATTATAGTAATATGAAAAATTTCAAATGATAGTATTTTCATTCCTTTAAAATTTATTTACAACGTCTTATGAATATTAAGTTTTCTGACATATCTCTAATTAAATTCAAAAATCTTCTGTTACCAGGATTTTAATTTAAATGGTTATGGAAACTTATCGAATGATAGTATTTTGCCCACCTATACGGTGCTCAATTAACATTGAAACATTTTCATTCGATTGATTACTGTAAGTTGAATAATTAAATTTTTTGCGCAAAATTTAGAAATATTGTCATATTATATTTGTTAGATTTACATTTTCCTTTTATCTAGGAGTCTAATGATCATCCACTATATTTTCTAGATGCCTACCATTACACAATGAGGCCCTTAACCTTCCTCAACAATTCCGCATTAAATTTTTCCTGTTCTCCCACTGTCCCCTCACCAGATACGTAAAACATGTCTACTGCCTGCACGCACAATGCATAACAATTTTACTACAATTATGATTTATTCTTTGTTTACATTTGCTAATTCTTCTTTTTTCACTCTCTCTATCTCTCTCTCTCTCTGGTTCCACTGTAGCACCTCGTCAAAACGCCGAATATGATTTCATTATTGTTGGAGCGGGGCCAGCTGGTTGCGTTTTGGCCAATCGTTTGTCAGAGAATCCCAAATGGCAGGTCTACCTAATAGAGGCCGGTGGTGTGGAAAATGTTATCCATCAAGTCCCTGCAATGGCAGTGTATTTGCAATCTACTCATTCGAATTGGGGCTACAAATCGGTGCCCCAGAAAAATTCGTGTTTTGGTATGCCCAACAACGAGTGCTTTTTGCCAAGGGGTAAAATATTAGGTGGTACCAGTTCCATTAATTTTATGATTTATAATCGCGGCAATAGGCGAGACTTCGACAGATGGGCTTCTTTTGGTAATGAGGGATGGTCATACGAGGAGGTATTGCCATATTTCTTGAAATCTGAAAACGCCCAGTTGCGAGGCTTAGAAAACTCTCCCTACCATAATCACTCAGGGCCATTAAGTGTGGAGGACGTACGCTATCGTACTGACTTTGTGAAAGCCTACATTAAGGCGGCCCAAGAGGCGGGCCACGCCAAAACTGACTACAATGGGGAATCACAACTGGGCACATCCTTTGTCCAGGCTAATACGCTGAAAGGCCGACGCCACAGTGCCTTTACAGCCTACATACAACCTATAAGGTCCCAAAGAAAAAATTTGCACATTGTAACCTTGGCGCGAGTAACCAAAGTGTTGATCGATCCCTCAACCAGGATGGCTTATGGAGTCAGATTACTCTATCGCAATTCCTTGTACACTATTATGGCTAGAAAGGAAGTTATCCTTTCTGCTGGGGCCTTCAATTCGCCTCAGATACTAATGTTGTCGGGCGTGGGGCCTCGCGATAATTTGCAAGCCATTGGCGTGCCCCTGATCAAAGAATTACCAGTGGGTAAACTGCTCTACGACCACATGTGTCATTTTGGTCCCACATTCGTTACCAATACCACGGAACAAACCGTATACGCTATACCTAGTTTGATCAAAAACTTCACTTACTATTTTGCCGGAGATGACACCCTGAAGCTTTCATCTATAGGTGGAGTGGAATCACTAACGTTCATTAAAGTTCCACAATCGCAGGAACCTGCCGATATGCCAGATGTAGAACTTATCACTGTGTCTGGAAGTTTAGCTTCAGACGGAGGCACTGGTCTCACCAGAGGAGCCAACTTTCGTCCCGATATTTATACCAAGGTTTACAAGCCTTTGGCGGATACTCTACAAGATCACTTTTCATTTCTGGTCATGCATTTTCATCCCAAATCTGTGGGTAGGATGTGGCTGCACAATCGAAATCCTCTAGAATGGCCGCGCATAGACCCAAAATATTTCCGCAGTCCGGAAGACGTTGAATACATCCTGCAGGGCATCAAAGAAGCCATACGCATTACCCAAATGCCCGCCATGCAAAAAGTGGGAGCACGCTTGCACTCCATACCGGTTCCGGGTTGTGAAACGCTCGAGTTTGGCTCCGATGACTACTGGCGCTGCTCCATACGTGTCATGTCGTACACTTTACACCACCAGGTGGCCACTTGTCGCATGGGGCCGGAGACGGATCCCACAACGGTGGTGAATGCCAAACTGCAAGTGCATGGCATAGGCCGACTGCGGGTGGCCGACACAGGCATCATTCCATTTCCGCCTACGTGCCACACAAATGCGGCCTCATTTATGATCGGCGAAAAGGCAGCGGACATGATACGATCATTTTGGAGTAACTATTAAATTAAGATTTAAATACACTTTATATTTAGATAGATTTAAGGTAGATTTAAAATTAAAAAAATTGATAAATAAAAAATATTTTGTAAACTTGAATTGTTTGTTTAATTGCTAGTAACGAGTCTTGTAACAATATGTCATTAAAGATTATTTATCGGTCAATTATTTTATTGGCGTATTCTGACTTGGCGGGGGTTGGGTGGGTTTTCAGTGGGTTTACTATTAAACATGAGTGGGAATGTTAAAAAAATATTGTTAACGCTGAGAGAAATTTCGATTTTTTTTAAATCAATTCAACACCTCAAATTTTAAAAAGCATCTAATTAGTAACTGATCTTCTGACTTACACAGATAGGGAGAATGTTTATGAACAAACGTAAAAAGGATTTTGGAGTAACGGCACCACTGGTCGACTTTTTGTAAGCCAAAATTAAAGTTTGTTGAATTTGAACGATCATTGGTTTCAGCAGGATGGCGCACCTTATCATACAGTCTACCAAACAGCCCGTCAACGAGCTGTTGGAAGATTGGGTTAATAGGTTGTAGCAGCTTTATCCATGCTGACGATATAGGTGTTATTGACAAAAAAAAAAAACTGCGAGATGTTACTGCAGCCTTCTCAAACGTTGAAAAAGAGTTGCTAAAATTTGGTCTGGTGGTAAGCGATGACGAAACAAAGTTATTTGTCTTGACGAATAAGAAGTCTACTCGTTTGGAACACAGACAATTATAACTCCAATATGGTGGATGAATTCATTACCTTAGCTCCGCCGTAAATAAAACTAATAATGTTAGATTGGAAATTACGATAAGAGTATTGTCTGCAAACAGATGTTATTATGTGATTTAATGACAAAGCTCTCTCTCTCTCGAAAAATGAAAGTCGAAATGTGTCAGGAATTCGTTTTCCCTGTCTTACTGTATGTCGCAGAATCCTAGATTTCCTTTGGAGAAAAACTCTTCGGGAAATATGAGGACCCATTATCACTGACGGAGATTGAGTGAATTGCATACTGACATTGACTTGGTCACAGTGATTGCGTTGGCTGGGATCCTAACCCTCCAGAATGAAATGAATTGGCGAAAAAACCAATAGGTCCGGCTTTCCAAATACCATCAAAACTCAATGTGACAAATTGGAGGAGAAGCGCAGAACGCCGAAGCGCTTAGGGTTATATAGCATTATTTAAGAATGTTTTCTACGTGCGGCATATAATAGATAAGAATGCCTATTCTAGCCGTCCTGTAGGCGGAAGAATACGCTACACAGGATGGCAGGATTCGGCAGCCACATGTATAAAATCGTGCACCAATGAAAAAGGAATTGAGTATGTTCATTTTGTCATAAGAATCCTATGAGGATAATTGAGCATTACCAATTGATGCACAATGGGGAAAAATATGATTTGTTGAAAAATTTCTTAATTAATTTCTTAACCCAAGAATAGAAACAAAATTGTGCATCAAAAAATGTCCTCATGTATAGTTTTTCATAGAGACTTGAATTGCAAAATTTTTTACTTAGAGAATATTGTATTCGATCTCTTCTTCAGGACTCAGAAAGTATTTTTATTGTAGAATATTGTATTCGAAAATATTTTTGTATAAAAAGTTACCTCCGAAGATAACTTTATAATAATGTACTAATCATACCTTCGAAAATATTTCTCTCATAAAACTGTGTTCGAAGGCAGTTTTCATAAAGACGAAGTATGCATAATGACGATATTGACGAAGTGTTCCCCAAAAAAATGTTATTTTAAAGAAGACTTTCGCAAAAAGCTTTAACCTAGAAGTGTCTCTGAAAATATTTTCGTTCCAAAAAAATTGTGCTCGTGGATAGTTTTTCATACAGAATCACATTCTAGAACTTTTTTTTCTTGTAGAAGTATTTGGAAAGAATTTCCATATCGGGACATCGAAAACATTATCTTAGAAAACAGACTTTGGAAGAGCTTTAAAAAGCAATTGTTATAAAAAAAATAAGTTTTCGAAAACTGTTTTGCTATTGAAAATTGTCTTTGAATGTATTTACGTTGCAGAAGGAATGTTTATCGTAAACTGTTTTTCATAGAATATTGCGTTCGACTATATTTTTCTTACAGAATAGTAAAGAATTTTCACATCAGGCCCCAGAAAATGTTTTTACTATGGAAAAGTGTATGCTAAAATATTTTCGTATAAAGAAAGTTTTCTTCAAAGACAGTATTGAAAACATTTCATTTTAAACAGTAATTGACAGTTTTCATATAGTTTTCTCGAAGACAGTTTTCATATGAAAAGTAGCATCGAAGATGGTCATTTTATTTTACAGAAATGTCTTCGAAGGCAGCCATCATATAGAAAAGCATTTTCAAAAATATGTAAAAGAAATATTCAAAGAATCTTAGAAAACTGGTTTCTCCTTGAAAAGTTTTTCTAAAATATTTCTTCTTGTAGAAAAATATCTTGAAAAAAGTTGAGTGACAATTTCCTTGTAGAAAAGTACCTTTGAAAACATTGTCTGTGAGAAAGCCAGCTGTCTTCTGCAATAAAGCACTTTTAGGAATTACCTATACAAAGAAAACTACTGAAGTTGGTTTTGAAAATAATTTTTTGTCAATTTATAACTGCAATAACTGCAGTTATCAATGAAATTTTTCTGTAGCAGAAAGTTTTTTTATGACAGGTTTCCATAAGAAAAGTCTTATCGAAAAGAAAACTGCCGTATAGAACTTTATATTTTAAAAAAGTGTGTGTTTACAGGGAAACCCCTTTGTGTGTGTTCTCCTGTAGACTGTTTCCACGTAGCAAAGAGCTTAGCTTTTATAAAAAGTATTCATTTTCTTCGAAGGTCATATTCTTAGGGATGATCTGCGGGAAATTAATATTAACGATAAATTCGATTATTCAATGAGAATCTGAATTCCAGTAGACTTTTTACTAACTTTTTCGAAGATAATTTTTTGCAAATAAACTACACTTTACGTATTATAGGCTATTTTTTTAATGGCTTGAATGTACTTGATAAATCTTAGTCATAGGAATCGTGTCATGGGCTTCATATGTGTATGGACTGTCGCTTTCAACACAATCCTTCAATTGTTGTTAGTTAATCATATTAAATATGCGACTACCGTACACACCTTTTTTATAATGAGTTGTGCGTAAAAACGAGTTTCTTTAACTAGGCCGGCCGCCCTATCTATCCATCTTCAGCGATGCTATAGCACAGATATGACATCTGTTGTCACATTTGAAATATGCAAATAAGCGGTAATAAATGAGTCGCAATGAATAGTTTTCGCCTGCGGTCACAGAACCTTAAGACATGAAAGTGAGAGGAATCACACTAGAATAACTTAAGCAGTAGAATAAAAACTATAAACTAATCAGCAGTGCGGGCAAGATGCATTTTTAAACAAAATAGCGAATATTAATAAAGATTTTCAAATAAAAATTATAACCCCTTATAAAAGTATCGATAGAAGTCGACACTTTTTCATGGTATCTATTAAATCTAATATATACATATATATAAATGTTGCGACCCAAATCTGGCTTATATCACTATAGTTCGAAAGTAAATTTCTCTCACACAGTAAATGGTCAATAAGTATGGATTTTTCTAACCTCTTTCTTTTAAGTTTAAAAACAGGCCGAAAAGAAACAAATTTGGTATCATCCATAGGACATCTCCGTACGTTTTAAGCTAAAATCATGAAAAGTTATGTCCACATTTCCTTTCAAGAGTAGACGTCTGATAACTTTTCGATATTCGATAATGGCGATTTTGGCGGCAAACGAAAACGCTTAAACTAAAATTATAAAATTCTCTCTCTTCGGAATTAAATAAAATTCGATTCGACGACGACATTTTTAATATAAGTAGAAAAATGTATGTGGGAGTGCATAAAAAGGACCAATAGCTAAAATAAATAGTTGAAAAAATATGTATCCAATATTTGTAGCCATTAGAAAAAACTTATTGAATGGAGTTACGACAAATCGAGTTTATTCATTGCTGCTATTGTTCTTATTAAGGCACATATTGGCCTCAAATCTTCATTCCAAATTTCACTGTTGCTCATAAGTTACAGAGATATTTCAAAAAAGTCATTTCTGAATATTGATAGAATATGTTTGTCACTAAGTATTATTATATTATTATATATGTCTTTAAGACACGTCGTCTCAGCTTCATTTTAAGTTTCAATGTATAATTTTGCGAAATCTGTCAGATTTTGAGGTTTTTTAATGGAGCTCAGCCTCCATCAAATCGCTAAAATGGGGAAAGAGATAACTTGGGTTCTTTTTTGGGGGATTTGAAATCCAGGAGGTCTGGCAATCCAACATTGTTCGATACTTACGAGAGGAATCGAAACAAAAGGGAAAACTTTTATGTTTTGTTACTTACATTACAACATTATGATTTTATTGGACGTTTTAAAGAGCAGTTGGTGAAGTAGTGATCATAGCGGCTGATGGTGGCAGGAAGAAAGCAGCCACTGTCGAGATTCACAGCGACACCATGGTGTTGCCAATTATTCTCCACAAAATGGAGGGGTTTTACAATTACAAAATTGTTTTAAATTATACGTACTCTAATGAATAAATAGTTAATTTAAACAATTTATGCCACATATTCATCAAATAATAATAATTTAATATAAATCAAGGCAATTCAATTTAACTTTATTTAATTCAATAAACTTCCACCTAATTCTACTATATTCAGTTCATCATAATTCATGAAAATTCAAAAGCTAACCGTTCTACAAAATTCAGTCTAATTCATCTAATTCCATCTAACATTCCTCATTGTAATTCTTCATAATTTAAAGGAGAGAAAAGTTATAGCAAATTTTTATAACACAGATTTTAGGAAAAACATCTAATATATCAGATAGAAAGATAAGTCGTTTTTTCCTGTAAGCACACACATAATTGGCAATATCCATTCTGTCGAGCAGCAAAAACCCAAATTTCGAAATTTATACTTTCGTGGTACTAAACAGGAAAGAAAGGGATAGAACGGGTATCATCACTCTGTACAAATGCAAAAAGCTAAATTCATTAAAATTATGTTGAATATCCTTCTTACAGTGCAGGTATCCAATAAAGAAATTTTTGCCTTCAGACAGGATATGAAATCTCTCGTGTGTCCTCGATCTACCACTTATACAAGGTGGCGCATAAGTAACGTTAAGATTTGATCAGTGAATACATTTTTGGTTTAAGTCATTTTTTCGTCTCTACAGAATTAACTACTTGGGAAATTGGGAAATTTATGATGGAAAGGCTCAGCACAGAACAAAGAACCAAAGTTGTTCAATTTTACTTTGAAAGTCAGCATTCGATTATTCAGATCATATCGAAAGATCATGTTCGAAATGCTCCTAGCGCTTCAACAATTTACCGATTGGTTCAGCGTTTTCGACACCAAGGGTATGTAGGTCTGTGATCTTCCGCGTGGCGGAAGACCTCGTGCAGTTCGAAATGAAGTGACAATTGCTCGAACGCAAGCAAGTATTGAGGAAAACCCCGAAACTTCCACCATGCAACGTTCTCAGATGTCTGGCGGTCTTTGCAAAGAATTTTACATATATTATATCTTTTCCCATATAAGATGCATTTGGTTCATGAGTTAAAACCAAATGATGCACAAGAACGCATTTAATATAGTCGCCGTTAACGTTGCTTGTGCGCCACCCTATAGAATGAATGGAATAGCAAGATGCTCGCGAGCATTATTCACCGACACGCACAACACACAAGAACGCACATAAAATTAGGAAATTAATGCTTAGCGCTAACAGGCACAACCAGCCAGATGCTCACCAATTTTTCAGAGTGAAAGGCATTTTTACATGGATTGTCCTTTGAAATTGGAGTCCAGATAGGAAGGGAGATTTTGTTTAAGGGAAGGGTTTGCTTGCTTGCTGTTTAAGTAAAATATCCAGTTGTGATAACAGCAATAAACCAATAAAGCAATACGCCTTCTTGCAACATAAACTTAACTAAATACTTCTTAAATAATTGAAGACGAACCTTTTGAACCACCATTTTTTACACTGACCACATTTATTGAAGAAAATATTCTGTCGTTTTTGTTTCCAAAAACTACTACTTTAAAGTGTATTATCGATGTTGCTTTTTTATTCCAAGAAACCTGGCATTGTTGTTTTTCCCGCTCGGTTTTGACGCAGAGCTGCTTTTATGAAAGGCTCAATAATTTGGAAACAGCTGCGCAATTGTTTAGCTATCGCACTTGAAAATCTCAGTGCGTTTACCATTTCATGTGCCTGTACTAAAGCAAGTTGAAATACCTTTAGGGATAATTTAGAATAGAAAAGGGAATAAGACGAATAAGGTGCGTAATTTTGGCCATCGCAAAAGTGGACGTGTGAACTGGAGCATTGTCATGATGAAACAACACTTCCTTTTTCGCCAAATGTGGCCTTTTTCCAATAATTTCATCACCTAAACACTGCAAGAAATGATCATAACAGTCGCCGTTGATGGGGTTTCCTTTCTGAAAATAATAAAAATAATCCTATTCGTATTCCAAAAAACAGACGTCATGACCTTGCCCGCAAATGGAACCGGCTTCGCCTTCTTTTGACACGATTCTCTTTTGGTACTTCTTTAACTGTTTCTTTGTCTCAGGTGTGAAGTAGTGGACCCATAAATTCGGCTTTATTGCGCTGAAGCAATGCCAAACACTCTACTGAAACATCTTTACGACGCTGCTATTCCTCTATTGAGAGCAAGCGTGGCACCCATCTTGCGCGAAGCTTTCTCACATTCAAATCTTTGATACACAAATATACGATGTATAACACTTTTTCAAATTCCCACCAGCTGGCTCACGTACCTACAGCCGACGATTATACAATATCTTTTTGTGGATTTTCTAACAGTGTCTGGCGCGGACACCTTAATTGGTCGACCACTACGGTGTTCGTTTTGGCAGCTTCTTCGGTCTCGTTTAAACTCTGCTACCAAACATTGAATTACATAATAGTGGCCAATGTTTTTCATGTATACAAATTCACTGAGATCGTTTACTTTGATGGCTCAAATAAAAATATTATACTAAACAACGTGGCGCCTTGAAGCTCAAAACATATGTTTTATAAGGTTGCCACTTTCCACCAAACTACTGACGCCATCCATACGTCAGGTCGGCTAGTCTTGGACCGTCCTCGTATATGGTTGCATACAACTATTTCAGTGTAGTCGCTCCGCGAAGAGGAATTTTTCAAAATTCGTACTTTTAGAATGTTAAGAAAGCGAGAAGGAGCACAAAAATGGTGCCATCACCCAGAACTAACGAATGAAGCTGAAAGCATAAAATAATAGGAGTACACTCATTTCGTAGTGTAGGTTCGCGGTAGAAATATATTTTTTGATAGTCATAATTTCAGGGTGTAAATCAGTAAAGAAAGGGAACAAACACTTTTTTCGAAAATCAAAATGTTAACACAAAAACGTGCAAAAAATATATCACTCACTGTATATAATAAATGGGCAAAATTAAAGACACCCGAATTACGGCGTACATTCCTGTTATAGAGTAGACGCGTGATAATAAGGCATGCAATGTCTTTGGGAATAAATCACGAGGGGAAAGGGAAACACTGTATCATCGCTTATAATAAATAACTGAAGTTAAAATCATGTTGTATCTTCCCCTACTACAGGACAAGGGGACATTTTTCGAATTGTTGGAGGGCATAACAAAGAAAAACTAGGACGGATACGTTAAATTTATGCGTATCATAACGTTAACACGAGACGAAAACAGATTCTAAGAAATTTTCACTTTTAAGTGGTAAAACAAAAGGGAGATAATATGATGAAATTTTCAGTAGTAAATGGGTAAAATTTGAATTAAATACAGATGCTGGCTAAAGATAGGTTTTCTTCAAGAATTATTCTATTGGGGAATAAAATACCACCACTTGGCTAACTGTTTCCATTAAACAAACCACTCAATTCGCCCGAAAAGCAAACGAACAACTACTTGTGCTCGTCTCCGTAGTTCGAAAAGTTTTTCATTTTAAAGAGCTTTTATTTTTATTGAGTAGGATTAACATAAACCCGCTATTTTTGTTTAAACCAATATGAAACAAATGTTGCAAAAATATATAATTGTAAACCCGTGTTATTGCAAGCTTTGATAGTTGATGAAAAATTTCATACGATTTATAAAAACTTCATTAACAATGCCTTCGTTTATAAACGATTCGGTCGCCTACCGTTTTAAACGTTTTATGTAAAGAGTTTGCAAAGCAATAAGTTATCCATTTAGTAGTTGCAAAACCGCCGGTCTGGCAAGGCTGTCAGCTGTTAAACACCTGTCATGTGAAGTGTTATTGACTTGGTGAGAGGTTTGCCATTAAAGAATATGAATCGTTTAACAAACGAAGAACGCTTAAAAATAGTTAAACCTACTCGTATTACAAGAGTGGTGATTCAAACGTGGGTTTTCAATCGAGCAAAGTTGTCTTCAGCGACGAAGCTCATTTTTCACCCGCTGGTTACGTCAAAAAGCGAAATTGTCGAATATGGGCGGGCTCATAGAACCCAAAAGTGATTGTGGAACAGCCATTGCATCCGGAAAATAACAGTTAGGTGCGCATTATGGTCGGGAGGTGTTATTAGTACTTACTATTCTGAAAATTACATTACAGCACTTGTTTTGTAAAAGTTGAAGCAAAATTTTTCATTTTTTTTTGTTTTTTTTTTGTTTTAAAAGTATTACTCTAAACTATCAAAGTAACTAATAAAAATTAAATTTTTCTGCATACTTTTTTTCCTCCGCGACATTATATATTGGCAAATACTCTCTTCTAAATAAGAGAAAAAAATCTAATCTTTATTTAAAAAATGAACTTTTGTGAATCATTTTTAAATTACCATCAAAATACATTTCAAAATACATGTTCAATTTCCGTCCAAATTCTTTACATTTGGTGCCCTCTGGCAGTCGAATATTTGGAAAAATTACTTGACTCGAAATTTATTTTTTCAATTTATTAAAAGTTATTCAAAAAATCGCTATTTGTTATAATTTTAATTTTTTAAAATAATACGTAATTTGGAATGCACGTAAATAAGCACTTAAATAAGGACAACAACAATAATGCATAAAATCGATTTTGATCTAATATCACTTAGATTTGTTTTCCTTTTAAACACACACTGACAGAAACCTTGATTTTCATATTTTTATAAAATAATAAAAATCTTTAGAAATTATTTAATATAACTTGTAAACCGCAAGGACTTTCGAGACGAGAAATGGACGTAAATAAGCATGTAAATTATGGCAACAATAATAATGCAAAAAAAATCTATTTTGTTCTAACGCCACTTTGGGTTTTTTCTTTCTGACCGCAGACAGAAACATTGATTTCCATATATAGGATTTAATTTTTATAAAATTTCTATAAAAATCTGCGGAAATTAATTGATTAACTGTTGAGAGCTTTGGTAGCCACCCTTGATACAAACCTATGAAAAGAGAGCATTACTTTGCAAATGGATAAAATATTGAATGTAATCATATTTAAAACAAAGCACGAGTCAAGGAATTTACTCCGATTAAACAATTCACTGCCTAACCAACCAACTCAGCTCTTCAGACACGATCTGGTGGATGGCCCCCCAAGAAATGCAATATTCAAATGTGGAAGATGCTACTTATTAACACCAAAATACAAAATCAATTAATACAAATTATATCAAACAGCAATTGGCGTCACACAAACCCAAAAATCAAACCCATAATAATAATTCTCATTAGCAGCAAACCTATCAATTGTTAAGGAACCACAACTTGCAAGTCCCCAAACCTCATTCCAGAAGCTGACGGACGTTTGTTATGAAAGTAGACAATGAAAAAGTTTATGGTAACGACCATAAGAAGCAATCGGCTAAAAAAGAAACATGACAGCTGATAGTAATAGAAATAATGCTCAGAAGAAAGACAAGTCTGGCAGAACAAAATCACATGCCGGCTAAATCCAAAGTTTATTTGTAATTTGATAACGTAGTGAAGCGGACGTGTAGAGAAAAAAACGCGTGTACTCGTACACCATTAGGTAACACAAGAAACACTGCAACACCAAGCCTAAAAAACGAATGTCAAGGGATGCAGTTAAGCAACATCATAAACAGGATCGTCATTGCCATAGTGGGCCTATTACAAGTGGCCTGGGCAAGTCAAGAATTCATCTCACAATTACAAAACTTGGGCTTAGGAAATTTATTCAAGCACAGCTCCTACAATGATGGTAAGAGTAAAAAAAAGATGAAAGAAATTGGCAATAAGGAGTAGTTAAAATATAGGAAGTTGTGAAGTGGTACCGGTTGTAAGAAGTGCTAAGTACGTCAGAACATTTAATACGGAAGGATGATCTCATCAAAATGTGATATTATAAAATGTGATAAATAAAAAAGCTGGCAAAGTGTTAATAACAGAGAAAAAAATCAAATGGATTCATGCCAGATGAATGCGGTGATTATACGATTATAAGTATTTGTTGAAATTTTGGCCAAAATTTCCTTCACAGCGACAGCTTTGTGAGATGGCGCATTATTGTGTTGCTCAAATCCAAGAGATTTCTTTCCACAAATCAAGCCTTTTGCATCAGAACAAAGAATTTGTCTTAATTAAAATAGAAATAGAATTTCGTGTCCCGAATCGCTGAAAATGCTTAAGGTGAATCGGCTTAATCAAAAACACGTGCATGCGGCCATTTTTTGCCAGTAGGACGGGAATTGTACTCAATCGGGCGACAACATGGCGACGCCATACCATACACGTTGATAGTAACTCTTATACATCCAGCTTAGTTGGGAGCTTCTCATGCATCGAGCTTATAGTCCAGAATTCACATCAAGTGATTACCACCACCTGCTCCTGTCTATGGTGAACGATTTTACTGGTGAAAAGCTTGTGAAACTCGACTGTTCAACTTTTTTAGTAATATGCACGAGAGCCTGCAAAATAGCAATAAGTTGTGGAACAAATCGTACATATTTGACCCAAATCGGATCATCCTAATTATGCTTAAAAAAACCCTTTAATGTTATGCAATAATAATTGATTTCTTTTCACTACACCTAAATCGCGACAGTAATTATGATAACGGTCCAAGTCCAAAATGCAAAAATATTGAGTTTGACAAACCCGATTTACAACAATTAAAAAAGGTACTGCTAGTCATACTTATGACGGTTGTGCTCATTAAAATGTTCTTCCTTCTTAGTTTGAAAGTGGTTTAAGTGACACATATTCTGGCAGAAGTGAATAAAGGGGGAAATGAAACAATGAAATTTGAAAGCGTAATATACCCAATGGATGTGTTTTCTAAAAAAGAAACATGTATGAGTCCGAAAAAGTATCTTTTCCAGTAGTCTTTAATACGGTAAAGTGATCTATGTGAATCTTTGCCTTACAATTCGAACTTCCAAAGCAACTACAAACAACACAGATTTTTTTTCGAAAATGTTCACTTGCCTGGTAGCAAATTTTCACAAAAACATTTTCTTGTTTAGTGCAAAAATTATGCGAAATTCATTAGGATGGCAACCTTTAAATACTTCAAAACGGGTTAAATGGCGCTTAGACCATTAGATATCTTGAGCAAAATCTTGGGTCAGCCAACTTACTCACTCAGATAGCGGTTGTGACAGAACCTATTGCCACGTTTGCGCCACACATACAAACGAACTGCAAGGGCTCCGGTATTATGTCCCGCAAAGTTTTGATAGTTTCTCCGAAATCGGGTTCCTGAAGCGGCATTTAGACCGACTTCTTCTAAGCAGCTCAACTAATATATTGTCAAAGAATACAATGGCATATCCTATGCAATCACTGTACTCTTGATGCACTAAGTCTCCAAACCGGTCGCATCTCGCTCACATACGACGCCAATACACACCGCTAATAGTTGTTGATTCATAGGTTTCCAATTTTTTCTAGAAGTGATATTGCGCAATACAGCAAGACATGTATGACGAGCTTTGATATAGTTGGGTTTACTTTCTCGTCCATAGAAGATTTTACCTCAAACTGCTTGCATCCACTAATTTTCGTCAATTATTAATTTTGTTGACAGCAGGGTTATGAAAACCACCTTAATTTTCCTACAGGTAGCAACAGATATAATTCGAACTTAGCCATTTTGTACAAAAGGATCACTTGCACGAAGCTAACTTCTTCATCGTATTTATGAAGTTTATGAAGAAGAAAGTCACAATAAAATGACTGACTGACATTATTTCCAACAAAAGCCACATGATATTTCTGTACATGGATGATATATACATATATATGTACACATCACTGGTCAAAAACTGAGAGTTGTTACTTTAACCTTCTCAAATATTGACCTAAACAGTTCATCTCTTCCGATGGATGTGATATTAAGAAAAATTTTAGTAAGCGCAACTGTCATCATTATTAACGAATGTTGCATATTACTTGTGTTCGCTATTGATGTAGAAGTAATTGGTCAAAAGCTGCGATATGTTACTGCAGCCTTCTCAATCTTTGGTTCGTTCCCAAAACGAGGAAAGGTGAACACCGAGAAGACAGGTGAACAAATTGACAGGGCGATATTTTATCTCTTCCTATAAATGATAATGAGAAAAGTTAGAGCAAATACGACAGACATCACCTTAAACAAAAGTCGTATATTATTTACATGGGCTATTGATATTAATACTACTAAAATATTACTTACAAAATATTACATTACTAGCACCAATAAGGGTTCAGAAAAATTGTTTTAGACGGTGAACGAGTGTAAAATCAAGTTACTTGTTTTGACATCCACCTGTTTGAGACGCTGCGTTTATCTTGGTAACTGCAACAATGAAGTCGTAGATGATTATATCTAAATTTGTTTCGCAAATTATATCTAAAGATCATTCTTAGAAATTTTATAACAAAAGAAACCATAAATAGTGCGACAGTAAATCTTTTCAAACAAACTTTGGGGGACAACGATGAAGAAAGCTCCAGTAAATACGACACGCAAGCGTAAATTCTGACAGTGCGAGAACTTTGAAAGCTTATAACTTTGAAGTGATAGGTGAATGAATTACCTAGCCATCTACGCTAGGCTACGCCAGACAAAGACCTGTGCCAGTTTGCACAAATAGAACGTAGGCAGGACGACAGTCTATCTCTTCAACATATTTATGAATACGAAGAAGGTGAAAACTGCTGCAAATACTACTGGCACGTCAATCCTCGAAAATTGCAAGATTTTACTACAGTCTCCTCGGGAATTGAGAAGAATTGGGAAAAGTGGATTTGGCTGTAAACGAGGTTAAGAATAAATTATTTGTATCAATATGATTGTGACTCTATGCAAACATCGAAACTTTCGCCCTCAACGAGGAAAAATCCATTGCTCTAGTCCATTGTAAGTCCACTAGTCTTACTTTTCATTGTAGAACATAATGTTCTGGATAAGTGTCTGTTATTGTAGTATGTATGGAGAGTTGCAGCGCCACTGAAATCATAGCCTATATATCGACATCAATGCAGTCAGACGTAAAGAAATGTTGTACAGATGGATCAAAACGCTCCAATACAAAAAGTAGTC
>JAHXMU010000231.1:640545-660574 GCA_019455685.1 Philornis downsi
AGCAAGTTCTTTCCTACTGTAAAAAATTTGGACGTGGAGGACGCACCAGCTCATCGTCGGGTAAGTGAATGAGTCAAAAGACACTTTTTGAACGTTTTTCCGATGAAAATTCGTATTGAAAAATTCGGATGGCAACTCAACTACCACCATATGTAGTTAATTATTTAATATTCTTAAAAAAAAACAGTGGAAATGTTCATTATTCTGCACCCGAATTCAGTCCTTGTATAGACAAATTGTTTCTGAATAGATTTTAGTCATTTCTGGCTCCTGCACATTATAGATGTTTAAATTGGCATAGAGGATGATTGATTTAGATGTATTTTCCCAGTAAGGATTTCAGCCAGATCAATCTGCCAAATCTTTGTGGAATTTTTATTTAGCATACATACACGTTAGTACACACGACTATCGTGCATAAGAATGTGGGTTCGACTCCCGATACAACCATCACATTTTTCTTTGAACGTCGGTTACCTTAAAGTGTCTGACAAACACTTCGAGTAGTCAAAAAGCATAATAAAAGGTTCTCAAATTGACGTTCGAACCCATGGTTAAGCAGCTGAATCTTTCCAAAGAGTCTAAAAATAGAATGTACACAAACAAACCAATAGAAAATGAGAAACTCTCCCTTAATATATTTAGAGAATGCAAAGGAATTTGATTCAACCGACTGAAGTCCATGATCCCGACTAAATTTGGTTCTAAGATAACGGCGCTGCTTGCCACAAATCCAAAAAAATCATAATATTATAGCGAAGACAATGCGATTTACCATATTTAGAGGTCTTTTTTCTCTGTGAAAATATTACTAGCTGGAAATGCTGTTGGAAAGTGCGAAATCAGAATGAATGATTTTAGAAAAAAACTTTTTAAAAAATATGTTAAAAACAAACAATTTAATTTCGTTAGAGAAACGAAATTAAATTAGAAAGTAGTTTTGATTTATTTCAGTTCCTAGAATCTAAATCAAAAACAAAAACAGTTTTTATTCTGTTTCCAATAACCCAATCAAAATTGTATTAAATTGGGTTTGTGTTTCATACATCCAAAATTTTGATTCTTACACACGAAACGAAATTTGAAACGGTTTTGATTCTGATTCAGTTTAAAAAACTTTTTGCTTGCATTTTATTTGAGAATTTGCTATTCAAGAAATCTTACAAAATTTTTAGCTGCACAAATTCCTGAGAGTCTGGTGTTGTAAATTAAGAAAATAAATTATTTGAACCATCTTTATATGTTGCAGTTTGGTGCCAGGTCTTTACCTCCACTAAGAATCAAAACTGTATATGGTTTCAGTTCTGATTCAGACTAGCAGCTTCTTCCTACAAAATTGATTACTTAATTCGTTCGAAAAATAGACGAACAACCAACTATTGGTGTTCGATTTTGTAATTTGAATATATTGCCGTTTACAAGAACTTTAATTTTTATTGAGTATTATATTTCATTATTGAGTATTATATTTGTGTAACATAACATTATTTTTTTAAAACTTTGATAGCTGACGGAAACTTTCATATGTTTTGTAAAACCCCTGTTAACAATGCTTTTGTTCATAGACGGCTTGTTCGTCCGCCGTTTTGTATGTGAAAATAGGCTGTAAGAAAAGAAACTGCATAAAACTATATTTACGTTTCAGGTCCTGGAATCATAAATATCGGTGTTATCACGTTTCGATAGAGAAAGAGAATCAATCAAGGTTTCTAATACCGTTTCAGGTAAAAAATGGATCATTGTGTGCAGTGAGTTATTGTTTCATACATGAATCAGAAGCAAAATTCGAATTTACTTTAAATAAGTTTACATTATCAAAACCGAAACGAAACTAAACTTTCGTGAAGGTCCCTGGTAAAAAGTAAAAGTAAAAAAGCAAAAAAAGTACGTATAATTGTATCATCCACTACTTTATTTTTCCTCAGTTGCGTGTTTCTGATTGCTTCAAATGGAATAGCAGTCTTAACAGGACCCACATTCTATAGTGCTGAGTACAGAAATTACGAATGCACACACCAATTCAATATACCGAATCTTGTTATTGAAATTTTCGAATGTTGAAAACCGTAAATGAATCACTAATCGGTTTGGTGTAATCGATATATGTACGTTTCATTTTGATTTCTTGATCTTCAGAGCATCACTTTGGACGCCCTCATTGCCTTTCTAATTAAACTCTGTGAACATCCGTATCTACACATAAAATATTACTCGGTGCTTAAACTTTATGACTGCATAATCATTAAAATCTATTTACCAGTTAAAGAAGAGTCAGTACTCTAGATATCGTAGTCATTCACGGTCAACTATTTTATTAAGAAATTCTTCGAACTGCATTTTTAGCATGAAATTCGCAAAATCTTTTGTAATTCTGCATAATTTTAATCTACCATTTTAATTGTTTGTTGCACAAAACCGCTGCTAAGTGACTCACTGACCTAGTGTACTGGATTAGTAAGTTCTTTGGTAAACTATGGCTGCGTTGCTTCATCCTCTTGTACTCACGCGTTATAACCATTTGAATGGGCCAACTATAAACAAAGGTGACTTAGTCACTTTAATTAGTTCATTTACCTTGTGCTGTCACCAGTGATAATGAACAATTAAGGAAATTTATGACAATTAACAACTGTAAATAAAAAATTAAAATGTAAAACAAACATATAATGTTGATGTTTCTTTTCTGAAATAATGGTGTGGAGAGACGTGAGAGACGTACGAAGTTGGATATTAAATAATTCATAGTATAACCTAAGGGGCAAACAAATCAATCAACGCAAATGAAAAGACTTCTACGAAGTTGGTTTAACACGTAACTCCTGCTAAAAGTGATTCTCTTCCTTGACGCTTTAAATTATACTTTAAAACTTTTACTTAATCACAAAACAATTTAAAGCTTACTCATTCAATATTAAGTTTTTTCCGTTCAAAGTGACAAAATTGTTATATAAAAAGGGATCATGAATTCACTGACTGCCGCAAAATTTCTTGTTGACAAAGTGAGACTGATCAGCCTTAGGTTAAAGTATTGCAAAGTACTTGAATTTGTTGGCGGGATTTAGCGGATGATTGCATCCAATTCGCCTGTATCTTATTTGACAACATGCAGTTCGAAAACTTGTTCATACTTCTAATTCTTGTAATAACACTTGGCAAAGTGCAAAGTTTCGTTGGTCTCGTTAATCAACTATCCCAGCTGGGGCTAACCAATCTCTTAGAACAAGTGCTAAGACCACGCAGTAAATTAAAGTTACGTTAAATGTTAAAATTTCATCCTCAAACCTTCCTTTGCAGTTCCTCGCAACAATGATGTCTTTGATTTCATTGTGGTAGGCGGTGGCTCTGCCGGTTGTGTCCTCGCCAATCGTCTGTCGGAGAATCCTAACTGGCGCGTGGCATTACTAGAGGCTGGTGGTAATGAAAATATTGTCAATCATGTGCCCGTTTTGGCAGGCTACACTCAGGTGACTGCAGCAAATTGGAATTTTCCCGCCGTGCCCCAGCGTAATTCCTGTTTGGGCATGAATAACAACGTATGTTTCCATCCGCGCGGTCGCCTCCTTGGTGGCACCAGCGCTATTAATTTTATGATCTTCATACGCGGCAATCGCAGGGATTTCGATAAATGGTCCGAAGCCGGTAACAATGGCTGGTCATATCGCGAAGTATTGCCCTACTTTCTTAAAATGGAATCAGCCAATTTGGATGGTTTGGAACTTACAACCTATCACAATCTCTCCGGTCCTCTTAGCGTTGAATACGTGCGCTATCGCACCCAAATAGCCCATGCTTTCGTTAAGGGCTCTCAAGAGGCTGGCCTCCCGGAAACCGATTACAATGGTGAATCTCAAGTGGGCGTGTCCTACATCCAAGCCACTACGAGGGGTGGCCGCCGCCATAGTGCCAATCAAGCCTATTTAAAGCCCATCATGTTTACTCGGCCAAACCTTAAAATTTTTACCTATACCAGGGTCACCAAGATCTTAATAGACACTGCAACAAAATCTGCTTATGGTGTGGAATTTATTTACCGCCAAAAACGCTTTACCTTTAGGGCCAACAAGGAGGTTATCCTCTCCTCGGGCGTCTTCATTTCGCCACAGTTACTTATGCTCTCGGGTATAGGTCCCCCTGATAACCTAAATAGAATTGGCGTAAATGTCCTGCAATCTCTTCCAGTAGGCTTGAGAATGTATGAACATGTTTCCCATTTTGGTCCTGTCTTCACCACCAATACTACTCGGCAATCATTATCCCTGTCGCTCTTCACTCTACCGGAGATCCTGAAGTTTTTGGCTGGCAGAGCAGATAGCCCTTTATCTATGTTATGTGGCGTCGAAGCTTTGGCCATACTGAAGGCACCGTTTTCTCAACTACCCTCCGACTGGCCAGACGTGGAACTAATTCTAGCCAGTGGCAGTTTTACCTCAGATGAAGGTACCGCCCTTAAAATGGGCGCCAATATCAAAGATGTCGTATATGATCGCGTCTTTCGTCCTTTGCAGAATGCCAGGCAAGACCATTTTACAGTACTGGTAATGCCATATCATCCGAATTCAGTGGGTCGTCTCTGGTTGGCAAGCAAGAATCCTTTGCAGAGACCTATGATAGATCCCAACTATTTTGCAGATCCCTCAGATATGGAATACATGTTACATGGCATTAAGGAATCTATACGCATAGCCCAAACACCAGCCATGCAGCGTATTGGCACTCAATTGTACGATGTTCCGGTACCAGGCTGTGAAGCATATGAGTTCAACACCGACGATTACTGGCGTTGCTCCATACGCACCTTAACGTACACTCTGCATCACCAAGTGGCTACATGCCGCATGGGTCCATCTACAGATGCCACAGCTGTAGTAAGTCCACAGTTGAAAGTTCATGGAATACGCAAACTGAGAGTAGTGGACGGCAGTGTTATACCTTTTCCGCCTACAGCACATACCAACGCTGTAGTGTTAATGATAGCCGAAAAGGCAGCCGATATGATTAAGGAGGAATGGAGTAAATGAATCGAAAACTTCACTCCTCTATATAAAAAATAATCTTACTAATTTTGTTATTTTTTATGCAGTTTGATGTCGTTACATATACTAAAATATTAATGCCGGGACAGGTCGGTAACTTATTAGAAAATACGTTAAAGGGCATTCTCATTGTTATTCACTCAGTTATTTACTGCTAAATATTGATAGACATTCATTAGGTATCTTGATTTCTAAGTAACAGTCAATTTTGGCTGAGACTGCTTTTAGCTTATCCCGGCCCTCTAAAAAAGGAAACTAACAGTAACTATTTTTCAAACACAATTTTTTTTTTAAATTCTTTCAATTTTTTCCAAGGCAAGCAGTCGATCAACTGGCGTATTAAGCATTTCTTCAAAAAATTAGCGAATTTATTATAATTTTGAAAATATATGAAATTTTGAAACTTAATTTTAACACAACTTCCATTTTAACAACATTGACAGTAATAACAAAAAAATATGTAATTTTTCAAAAATCGTTGTTTTGGAAAATTGCTATAACTTTGGAATAGGGATTGAACATAAATATGTGTCAAAATAAATATTCTAATAATAACGAATAAACTAGACTATATCCTAGTTACATCTAATCTGTGCTTTTTTATACCCACAGATACAATGTCTGCGTAAAGTTACCATTTTATGTTACTTTTTATCGAAAATATCGGGTGAAATATATTGGGGTTAGGAGTCAAAACCGAACTTACCAAATATTAACTGATTTCCCAAAGGAATGTCGCATAAAACAATTAACTCTGTAAAAAATTATCACAAATTGCATTTAGAAATTTATAAAATGTATTTAACAATTGTATAAGTAGGGCAAAACCAATAAAAATAGGTCAGGCTCCCGATCTCTTTCAACTTATATTATTTGAATTTATTATAGAATTCTTCCGGTTCGAGTGCCTAACTTGGATCATTTAATAAAACAAAGGTTTAATCTTTAATTGCACTTTTATTTATTATTTAAAAGAGGTTTATCTTCTGTAAAATTCTATTTAGCAAATATGTTGTCGATTTCTTCCTCCTTGAAGCGATTCGACCCCCCCATCCAAAAAATTCCGCTCTTGTTAATATAAAGCACTTGCCGACTCTGGCAGCAAATTATCATAACACAGTAGATTCCTTTAGTGGTTTTAGAAGTAAGTAAATAAGTAAGAAGTTAACCTATATAATATATACTTTGTATGGATGCAAAGAAATTTACTTTTTTTTATTTCAACCTTCTGAAATTCAACCTTATTTGAAATTTATTCACACTTTCTAACACTTTGAATTTCGACAAACCAGATTTCAAATAAAAAAAAAACATGAGGATAACAGTTCGTCTATATCAGCAGGAAAGTCTACTTTAGACTTCAACCAGTTTAAAGTTGTAAGAAGAGTTCCAAACCAGTTCCAAAGCATGCGCACATTATCCACGATGTGGGGGTAACAAACAGCAAACGCTACTCATCAGTCCTGGGTAGAGTGCAACTGCACATTGCCCATTAACGACAGATAATCCGTCACCAGTAGTTACCACGAGCAATATGCAACTTTACACATCACCCACGGCCGTGAGTTTCCATCTGATAACTCATGGATAGCGCATGGCATGGCATGGCAAAAAAGAGCGGTCCAGTCGTGAATATAAACTTCACATTGAAAAACTAGCTGAAATATAAATATAACTCCGCAGGAGGCACATACCAAGTTACATTCTTCACATAAGAGAATCAAAAAAACGAGAAAAATGAAAACACATAAAATACGACTAAATTCCATATCAGTAGATCATGCAATAGCGTAAGTTCGTAAGAAGATGGTCACATAGTGGGAAATATCGCAATTAAAAAAATCGCTATAATACAAAAATGACTCTAACTCACAAACGGAGCATACATTCAGAAAAATAATTCAATATTTGTTTGTACCGAAAGATAACATTTACATGGAGTATGCATTTATTAAAAAAAGTCGCTAAGTTATGACATTCCGAATTACAGTTATATTTTAATTATTGCGATTTTTTGAATAGACGACATTTTTCGCTATGTAACCATCTCCTGATCAACTTTCAAATGGTGTTATTTTCACGATTTAGTCGTAATTTAATTTTTACGACTTTTCAGAATAATTTTTATATTATGTGAAGCCATAGCGGCTCTACAATGGAGTTCAACAGTAGGGTTAATCTCACGATTGGGAGCAACTTTTGCGAGTTACATTTTTGTGCAGATCGCTTGGAAGCCGACAAAAGTGAGAATATCGTCACGACTAGATACTTTGTTTTACTGTTTGGTTTCACTGTAGCCCATGGACTACTCATAGCACGCACGCATCATCCCTCATTTCTCATTCCCAAGTGCAAAGAGTTAGTGATTTTCTGGGTTACCCATTGCCCGTGAAATGCGAACACTGGCTATAAACGACAGAATAGACACTGTTTGCATTAAATCAAAATATTTTTATATGAAAATGGGTTGTGAGCAAGCGCCAACTGAAGATAAGGCAATGAGACCAAGGATCGTTTTTGTGAATGTCTAAAAGAAACATTCGATTGTTTTGCAAAAATAGAGAAGGAAGACGTTATTAGTCTAGCAGTCGATAAAATTAATCAGTAAAATAATACCTGCAATAAAAGCAGTAGGGTTCTTTAAAAATAAGCGGAAGATCAAAAAAGCTTTACAAAACCTTATTTCTTATATACTTTTCGCCAACAAAATAACCTCCTTACAACCCAAGAACCTTTTAATGGCTAACACGTTTTACTTGATCTTATGTAGATCGTTAATTCAATGACTTGTTTTACTGCTTTTTATCGTTGTTATGACATTGATTTATGTACTCCAATTAAAATTAATCTGCAGACAGGAACATCTGCCACAATTGGAATTTCAATGTAGGCTATTTAAAAACTCACGCCTGATGTTTGTGAATTAAATGGGTTTCGCAATGCGGCCAGTGACCCCGTTTTTCCACGCAAGTTTTCAAATGCTATAAAGTGGGTAGGCGTAAAGTTGGACGGGAGCAAAGTTGAATATATATCTTACATTATAGTCGGTCAAGTGTGAAAATAGCGTAAGCTACATCATCGGATCGAAAACAGTTCGATTAGGGTAAATACATATGAGAAAATGCCGATGACAAAGCTATGGTTCATAGAAGTGCCAAATTTCAACTTGGTGACTCAACTGTGTGAGGTTTATACAACGATATGGACCGATATGGTCGGTTTTCAGTAAAGTTCATTTCTGACTCAGCCAAATCTTATTTTCTAAATATAACCAAATTTCAATGAAAATTGTGGCTTACAGAAGCGACGAAACTAAACCTGAAGGATCCATATGTATAGGAACAGTATCGAATGGACAAATTCCAATGCATAAAACCAGGTTTGTGTGGAGACTACATCAAAACATTGAACTACCATAGTGTACGGCCTGCCCCTAATCCAACAAAGTCACGTGTTCTAAATGTAATCAAATTTCAATGAAAACTGTGGTTCTGGCAAGCGATGGAATCAAGCTTGACGGCCCATTCCCATAACTAATGAACAAAACGTTGGCCAATATGGACCAACTGTAAAAACGTTCACCTGTCACTCAAGCAAGGTAAATCAAGTGAAGGTAAATCAGGTCGGAGTCTCTCGCGCAATCTGTTTAGTTTATCCATAAAAACACATTCTTTAACAAAAGCCATGTACTACTCGCCAATGTTGATGTCAAAAAAATTCAGGGCATTGCTGGAATCCTCTCAAGCATTGAGAATGAGTCAAAGTTGATTTAACTACAAAGAATTCCAAAACTCTGTTAGCTGTTTCAACAAAATAAGTACGCTACAGTTTTGTAAGCTATGTGAAAGGGGATAAGTTTAACTTTTGGTTGATGAAACCTGCCCATCGAAGCTTAACGGGTGACCGAATGTCTGATCAAAATCGGTTAAAGTGATGCAAAGTTACTCTCAACCTGTCCACATATTATTAGTGGCCTACAAATAACAATGAAAAATTGCACAATTGAAATTAAAGCCATGGTAAAATTTGGATCAAAATTGCTTAAGCCTGGAAAGAGGTGGAAAATGTCCAAGAACAAGAGTCCGAAGAAAATTAAATGCGATCTGCTCAGAGATGTGTGGTGCCCAACTGTATATAAAGGTTGACGAAAGTTTATTTAAAATAAGAACAAAAGTCGATGTAGAGTTAGATGGAACATATTCATAATTTGTAAACTTTCTTCCATGAACCAATACCGACGGAAAAAATTCAAATAAAAAGATAAACTCTCGCAAAAGTCTACAAGAATGCAAGCTTAACCTATTAGGAAAAATCTAGCTCCGTCGGATCAAATTAATATCGAAAATCATGCCAAGCCAATAGTTGTGAAATATCTGCTTCAGAAACTAAACAAACGATAACTTTACAAAGGTCAAGCCTCAGCCAAACTGTTACAAGAGCCAGAAGCAAACCGGCTAAAAAAAAAGCTGCCCTTCCATGAACCAAATTGGGTGAGCAAAAGTCGAGCAAAAATTAAATTAACCTAACAACAGACCGGAAGAAAACCATTCAGTAGTAAGGATAATGCGGAATTATCCACGATCGAGACACATATCAGCATAATTCTCCGAAATCTTGCATTTCCAGCTTAAAATCTGTGCACAATTTCCCTGCAGCTCCAAAGTATTCGTCGCAAATATTGTTGGCTATTGAGGATTTTAACTACACAGTGGGTTTGGTGCTCGAAGTGTCACCAATTAAAAGTGGTGAAATTTTGTTTTTTTTTTTTTAATTTAAAACTTCAGTATATTCTTGAAATACTCGAAAATTTAATCAAAAATATGTTCTTGTTCGATGTGTCCAGCTTTAACGCGGATAATAGCAACAACTGCATCCGGGAAAGCCTCGCAAGATGCACCAATATGGTCTAATGGTATTTTGCCCCATTGTCGGCAAAAAGCAATCTTTAAGACTTTGACCGTCTTAAATTTATCTGTTGATACTCTGATACTTAAGTCCGCGGTATAGGGTGGCCATTGATATGGGAAAATGAAGTTGGGAACTTTTTATTGTAAAAAGTCGTTGGGTTTCATGAGTCTTATGAGAATTGTGCCCAGTTTTTCTGGAACCTTTTTTTTGTGTAGGGCTTCTATCGTAGTTTATTTATTTTTTCGACAATTACACTGCTTTTTGTCACCATTTCTGGCCATGTGGCTGTTTTTGGATGTCCACCGCCGTAACGTTTTTTGACGCTACCAGTATCATTACAACGTGTAATGGTCCAATACACAAAATTTTTGTTCATTAACAATTTCCGGCTGCGATTTTCCAGCCAAATATAAAACAATATTACTGTTGTGTTTGAATTCTACAACGTATTTGAACGTGTTTGAATTCTATATGCTTCCATACGCTAATAGACAACATAACAAACAAACGCTTATTAAAAAATGAGCGCGCTTTCATTAGCCGTTTGGTTGCTATAAAACATCGTTTTCGTGAATACTCCCTGCAAATGAATCATCAGAGGGTTTTATCCGATTGTTTGGGTTTCTTTGACAACAATTTAAAATCCTTTAATTTGGTACGAAATATTCATTATATTTTTTTTCTATCTTTAATTCTTGATTTATCTTAATATTAGTGAAAACTTTTCTTTCTCTGTGCCGATAATAACCTACGTTGTTATCTTGATATAGTTTAAATTGCAAGAGAAAACCGAAAAAGCCAAGGAAATTTTAAGGAAATGCAGTTATAAGCATGAATTTATGGCAACTATTATTTGAATTAAGTGTAAATATAATAAAAGTTAACATTCATAATAAAAGTTATCCAAATATTACAGTTCAAACGAGACCGATATCATAGTCAATACGAAGCCTTCAGTGAACATGAATAAGTCTTCTACCAAACTGTTAAAAAAAAGATAATTTAGAACAAGTAACAGGATATTGGGCTATACCCCTTGACCTCACTGGGATTTGTTTCAATTTTTGTATCAGATCAAAGTACTCCTACATATGGCGCTATGTAAGAACTTCAATCATTTCTTCTAGGAATAGCATATTCTAAGTCAACTTACACTTCGTGCTACGTTCGTGAGGTATGACCCTAAATCTAGGTGGACAACCGGATTTTAGGCAAAGTCATATTGTTCAGAGAAACATTTTTATAGAAATTTCACCACAAAATCTCCTATCTCAGATCTATTGGCTGACATAGGAGTTTCTTTCCCATGGCTATAGAAAAATTACAAAATTCCAATTTTTTCCTTTATTTAGAAATCACACAAATTTTGCTAATGTATAATTATTTTTACACGGATAGAAAATTTAGATTTTCTTTGTTAACCGGATTGCTCAAGTGTAATTGTCCAAAATTTTCTGCAAACTTTGTTCAAAAAACCTTTAATCACTTATCAAAACTCATCTAAATTTCAAAATATTGTGGATTACCTAAAATGAAAGAAAAAATCATTTTCATTCAAGAATGAATTTTCAGATTATTTATGTCTAATCTTAAATTTTTTTGGAGAATGGTAGAGGTTCTATAATTAAGACCAAATTAAAGATTCTCTCATGAGATACGCTACAAAAATGTATAGTAAGTAAAGTCTTGGAAAAGAAATAAAACTTATCGATTTATCGATAACACAGGGCGATGCAGTGCTAAAGTCAATATATATAGTGAATATATATATATATATAATGAATATATTTCCTATTTCCCGATTAGATCTACTTTACGAGATATTGTGTACAGTTGTTGTGCGAAAAGTTTCAATACTTAGCATAGATCCACTCAAATGTTGAACTAGTTTGTAGAGATCTGTTGTAGATTTTGAGGAATTATGTATTTAAAAATTTAAAATTTTTTGCTACAGAAAGTTTAATTTTTGTGATGCAAATAAGAATGTTCTAATTCACACTGACCTAAATACTGCGATGGGGAAAGAATTCATTCATTTATTCGTTATAATCTGTTTTAGTTCAGGAGATATCATACAATAACTACCAAATTCAAAGAGTGGTTTTTGGGCTTTTTTATAGTACAACCGAAAAAAATTAAAAATAGCTGTTCCTGTTGAAATAGTTCGAAATATTTCTCATGAATGTTTTTGTGGCCTACGTAAGGCTGGGTGATTATTGTCATCATAATTGACCTACTGTGCAAAGAACTCGCAAGATTATTAAGAATTTTGAAGAGATTGGAAACGTTACAAATGTGGTCAGGCGTGTGCATCGTCACAATGCACGCACTGCCAAGTCAATTCAGAGCACTATGGCCGCATGATAACCAACTTTTTTTGGCCTGCAATTGAAGATTTGGAACTGGACGATATGTGGTTCCAAAAACAGGGTTCCACGAGCCACACTGCACGACCGATTTTGGCTTCATTGCATGAGAATTCAATAAAGCCACGTTTTGGCGACGTAATTTCACGTTTTGGAGATGTCAATAGGCCACCAAGATCATGCCATTTGACCCCTTTGGTCTTCTTTTGTAGGACTACGTCAAAGACCGTTCGCTGATAATTCAAGAAAAAATGTTGGAGCATTTGAAAACCAATAATCGCCAAGTTATCGCTGAAGTACCGCCCTAAATGTGGAAAAAATCAGTCGAAAACTGCCTCAAAAGGATCCACTGCTACAACCAAACCAAAGGCAGTCATTTAAATGAATTTGTTTTTAGTACATAATGGAAAGGCTCAAGCTTTATAATGAAATAAAGGTTTCATCGAAATCATAGCTTTATGTGTGCATTATTTAACTTTACTTTTGAAACCGAAAAATGGATAACCCGTTATTGTATCCAACAGATATGTGACTGCATGATGACCACACATTAATCGGATTGTTTTATATAAAAGGGCCATTCAGCAATTAAAAAAAATTACTCCAATTCAACTGAGCCAATTTTTATAACTTATTACACCTATCATCTAATCCAAGTGATGAGTAATAGAGGACCGTATCTGCTGCTCGCCTTTGTTTTCTCTTTTTCCCGCTGTCAGCAATGACCTGTCTTCTTAATTTGCAGCCACACATAAAAGCAAATTGTAGCAAGTTCAGTACGCTTATTACTTTTAAAAACTGGTTGGATTGGAAGTATATGTTACTGTATTAGCTAAAATGTGTAAATGTATTTAGTTTTTTGAGTTCTCACTTGCATATGTGACTGCTAGGTTAAAATACGGTAATAAAACTGCAAGCAGAGACGTTTGACCGGCGTATCCCCATTTTTAATTTATGCAAATTAAATTCTCAAAGTGAATCGATGACCGAATATTTTTGGTCCAAAAATACCTAAAAGCAACGATTCCAGCTACGTATATGAATTTGCAAATTCGTGGAATACAGTGGACTAATATTCTAAAATCAGTCATCACCTCAAATCGATCTATACGTAAAGTAATTTAACTACTTGTTTAGATAGTGGCTTCAACAAAGATTGTTGGCTACTATGTAACGCAGGGAAGAAAGTATTCAAAGCAACTCGGTCTTCGACGCTTCTACACCACTATAATATTTTGATAGTCTCCCAAAAATCTATCCCATCCAATGGAGTTCCGATCCTTCGAAGACTGTTTAACTTTTGCCTCTTTACCAAAGACTTTGTAGTAGTCAGCGCCATACTCCAAAGATATAGAAGCTTCGTGAAAATTCTAATGTCCGTCATGGCCTTTTACAGTTTTTGGCTATCGGATGGTAAGTGCCGGTCTATTTTTCTTAGTCTTTTCCAGAATTTTTATGAATATGGCCAGATTGTGGATTTATCGGCTCTAAAGGCACACTAAGAAAGCCTGTCAGGTTAGGTAGAATAGGATGTAGTCCTTATATATCATATTCGATAGAACTTTATAAGCTATGGGTAAAAAATTGATAACGCGATAGTTGCTACATACACCAGCTGGAATCATTTGCTTTGAACATATACCTATAGTCCACTTAAATTACTTTAATCGAGAACGCATTCCTAGAGCCAAATCGTATTTAGTAAATGATGAATGCTATTTATCAGGTCATCGACACAGGTCTTAAAGAGCTCTGCCGACAAGCCATTTGCGTCCGCAGCTTTGTAGTTGTTAACCCACAATTCTACTACTTTGATCACGTTTTGACAGGACAATTCATAACATCATCGGTAAATGGCGTAATTTCTTCATTTGTGCTGCCATCCGAAATTAGAAGCTTATACAAATTCATTCTCCATAACTACAGCACGTTCTGCGTATCTGCGATCAGATTCCATCACTGCAGAATTCGACAGAATTTCCAGGCTTTACCTCTATGCCTGTATCTTTCTATATATCCACTCTCCATTTCTTAAGTTAACCATTTCTTTCACATAAAAAGTCAGTTTGACTCCTTATAGGGTCCTCTAGAAGCACGCGATACAGTTGGCTGCAGCTTTGCCTTGTATTCAGCATTCTTTTCCTTAGAAACTATTCGACTTTATCCATCGTACCAGGTAATATACCAGGTACCAGGTACATTGTACCAGGTATGAAAACAGTTTTTTATACCTAAGTACAATTTTTGTGCCTCTTTCCATAAAACGCGCAAATTTTTTCCATTGTGTTTCAGAAATATCAAGATTAGGAGCGTTTTATTGTAGTAGTTAAGAGAGTTTAGTGGAGGCGGATTGGGATATGTCGGGGGCATTGTGACGCCTAGCTTTTGTTGTGCCTGCTTAAATACGTTTTTCGCTTCAATCAATTTCGTGCGTACAGAATTGATACATTGTCAATAATTGTTTATTAGAAGATGAAGACACAATTAAAAGTGAATTTCATAGAAAATATTGATCTAAAGAATGGAGAGAACTAACTGGAAGACATCGATTTTGTTTCAATGTAATCGTGGCCAAACTTGGCGAGCGGGAAAACTACGTTCTTGGCTCAGTGAGCTATGTCCGGTATTATTGATAGTAAAACCGATAAATTATAATTAAGAAAGGAATGAAACAATCGAAAAGCTTCGATTTCATCTCGATGGAGATATGTTCTTCCTAGGCAGCGGGAAGTGCGAAGTGAAAACTCACTGCATCGAATCTTTGCTACTAAGTTGGACGAGATGAGATGACGAGAAGAATCACTAATCAGAATGCGTCGTTTTTGCTCCCCGTGGAAACATAAAAATACCTGTCCAGCAGGGAAGGGAAAAGTTCCAAAGAAAGGATGATGAAAGGGAGTAATAAGGAGGCAGCGATTTTGTCTCGGTGGAGACATGTCATTAGTTAGTCTTTGGAGAAACATACTCCAGACAAAATTTGAACAGGAAAGAATGGAATTAAACGGAAGATATTAAATTTGCTTCGATGGACACCTGAACATAATTGACTGGAGAGAGAACTATAATCCAGGTGCAATGAGAAGTTACTGGTTTATGTCTGGAATCACAGCCAGTAAGATTGCCAAAGTGGGAAACAGAAACATCGATTTTGTATCGGTGGGGACGTAACCATACTTGATTCTGGCACAACAAAAAGTCACCGAACGCAGCTGTCAAAAATTGTTGCTTAATTTTGTGTTGTTAATGGAATGAGGTGGAAGCGATTGGTAAACAAAGTTTTCCTTCAGTGAAATCATGATCATACTTGGCCGAAATCACGTTCACAGTACAGGGTGCCCCATCAATTGCAATGCAGTAAGAAATTCAAATAACTTTTTTTAATCATTGTATTTCATTTATTTATTTTTTTGTTTTTATTATAAAGAAAATTCAATTACATTTCATACAACTAATTGTTTTCGAAAATGATGGACCGGAAATGATCTCCATGTTCATTCACGCATATGCGATACTTGATCAAAAAATTGTCCATTGCGAACTGACGGGTTAAAGTCGGTATCGTCTCAATTATTGTTTTAATGAATTGCTTCATTTTAGTCAAATTCCTTGGTCTCATTTTGTACACCTCTTGCTTGACATAACCCAATAAAAAAAGTCTAGTGCAGTCAGGTCGGGTGACCTTGGTGGCCAACGGAAAGAGGGGTTTCTGGATATTAATTTGTTTGGGAATTTTCGTTGGAGCTCCGTCATAGCCGGTCTGGCTATGTATGCAGTTGCTCCATCGTGCTGGAACAAAATGCTGTTGAAACGGCCCAGTTCTGGAAAAAAAAAACTTCTTCAACATCTTTAAATAACGGTACCCATTGACAGTTGGTAGTAACAGGATTCGCGCGCCAGCTTGTAAAATGTAATCTTTGTGATCTAAAAAATTCTAGCATAATTTGAGGTCATTGATTTCAGAGGAATTCTCTGTTGTATTTTGAAGATAACTGGAAACCGTCAAACAGAGAAATCAATAGCACAAAATACTGTATTGAGGACGTTTATTGGCATGCTACGGAATTAACGGAAATATAGAATTTTCTCAGTGGCATAGACCGAAGTTGTTTTATGTGGAACTGCGAAAAGTTATGCATTGAATAGAATGTTCGGAGCAGTGGAGTCTCGAGACGTTGTCAGCAACTAATTATTAAATGCGGATAAGGCCATCCAGATGGGGACACTGTTCCGAGCGGATGTCGGAAAGAATGACTGTAGGGACGATATTCTTGACAGTGGTAAAACATATACCAAATAAACAATAAGTCGACTATGAGAATGAATATAACCACGGGAGTTAAGAGTCTGCAGTGCGATGTTCAGCTTGGGAGGAGACCGCTAATTGGTCGAGCTATCTCAGCGATACTAGATCTAATAAAGAGATCAGATTACTTAGGGAAGTAATGCCAATACGGGCGTTAAGAGTCGCTCTGCAGCATGTTCAGATGGGGAGAAATCTCTAACAGATTGTGTTCTCTCAGCAATACTGGATGAAATATTCAAAAAATTGACTTAGGGAAGGAATGTCAGCGAAGGAGATTAGAGTGGCATTATAGTATGTTCAGAGACTACTAGGCTATAGTATGTTATAAATATATAAATATCTCTCCATTGATCAACTTGTTCGCATTAATCCCAAGTAAATTGTTTCAATTTTAGCGATTTACAATTGCGACTCATACAGCCTCCTATCCAACAGTTCATACAATTTATAATTGTTGACAAAATTTAACTAAGCAAAAATAAACCAGTTTATAATTCAAACAAATTAAACGCTTTCTAATAATAATGCATTTAATATATAAAGCGTCAGTCAAGGTGGATTCAAATTCACAACGTTAACGTTTTTTACAAATTCAATACCTTTTCAGTTAAAACCTGAAAACAAAATCCGTCAGCATTCAGAAAGCAAAAAATGAATGTCGGCATAAAATTCCAAATTATTTTGTTCATCTCAATCTCAATCTTAGTTTCAAATGGCGATCTACTAAATTACATATCACAAATCGGTTTAGCTAATACTGTGGAACAGTTACTACAGCCTCACAGTAAGTAAGAAGCTTGCATATGTTCCAAGCAGAATCATTCATTAGCTCCCTTTCCAGTTCCTCGCAACAATGACGTTTACGATTTCATTGTGGTAGGTGGCGGCACCGCCGGCTGTGTCCTGGCCAATCGTTTGTCCGAAAATCCTAACTGGCGTGTGGCCTTATTGGAGGCTGGCGGTAACGAAAATATCATTTCACTCATCCCATCATTAGCTGGGTACCAGCAGGCCACCAGTGCCACCTGGAATTTTCCCGCGGTACCCCAGCGCAACTCCTGCTGGGGTATGAATAACAATGTATGTTTCCATCCACGAGGCAGAATCCTGGGCGGCACAAGTGCCATGAACTTTATGATCTTCATACGGGGCAATCGTAGAGATTTCGACAAATGGTCAGATGCGGGCAACTATGGCTGGTCCTACAAAGAAGTGTTGCCGTATTTTCGGAAATTGGAATCAGCCAGTTTAGGTGGTTTTGAATTTTCGTCTTTCCACAACCGATCAGGTCCACTCAGTGTTGAGCATGTACTTTACCGCAGTCAACTAGTTGATGCTTTTGTGCAGGGCTCTCGAGAAGCCGGTTTACCCGAAACCGATTATAATGGTGAATCCCAAATTGGAATCTCTTATGTGCAAGCCTCTACCAAAAATGGACGCCGTCATAGTGCCAACCAGGCCTTTATAAAACCCATCATGTCTACCCGTAAAAATCTAGAAATCTTTACCTATTCTAGAGTCACAAAGGTCCTGATAGATCCATCTACGAAATCTGCTTATGGGGTAGAATTCATTTATCGCAAGCAACGCTTCACCTTTAAAGCCAAAAAAGAGGTCATACTCTCTGCCGGTTCTTTCATATCACCCCAATTACTAATGCTGTCCGGTGTGGGACCTGAAGATAACCTCAGTAATATAGGCGTGAATATTATTCAAACATTGCCAGTGGGTGTTAGAATGTACGAGCATGTTAGCCACTTCGGACCTACATTTACTACCAACACTACCAGGCAAAGTTTTTCTGTGACACGGGCTAATATACCGGACTTGTTAGCCTACTTTTCTGGCAGTGCCGATACGTTCCTCTCAAGTTTGAGTGGCGTGGAGGCTTTAGCATTTTTAAAGGCACCATTTTCACAACTTCCCCCCGACTGGCCAGATGTGGAGCTAATATTTGCCAGCGGAAGTTTAGCTTCTGATGAAGGCACCGCTCTAAAATTTGGAGCGAATATCAAGAATGAAGTATATGACCGTGTCTATCGTCCCTTACAACTTTCCGGCCAGGATCATTTCACCACTTTGGTATTGCCATATCATCCCAAGTCGGTGGGCCGCCTATGGCTGGAGTCCCGAAATCCCTTACGGAATCCCATGATTGACCCAAATTATTTTGCCAACGCTGAAGACATGGAGTACTTTTTGCATGGCATTAAGGAATCCATACGTATTGCCCAATCGCCGGCTATGCAAAGAATAGGCACTAAGTTGCACGATATCCCGGTGCCCGGATGTGAGTCGTTTAAGTTCAATACCGATGATTACTGGCGTTGTTCCGTGCGCACTTTGACCTACACGTTGCACCATCAAGTGGCCACCTGTCGCATGGGTCCATCTACAGATCCCACAGCTGTAGTGAGCCCAGAGTTGAAAGTTCACGGTATACGTAAATTAAGAGTGGTAGATGGCGGTATTATACCTTTTCCCCCCACTGCTCACACAAATGCGGTTATTTTTATGGTGGCCGAAAAGGCGGCGGATATGATACGAGGGGAGTGGGATGACAACTGAAAGGAAAAGTAAATGTTTTGTCTTAGATAATAAAACACACAAGGGAGGACTTTTAATGGGAAAAGGGAAAAGGCACCTATGTAAAGAATTACTGGCCTGAATAAGAATTGTGACGAAAGCACTTTGCGCTAAGTCTGGCCTTCGATTTCGGACCTATGACAATCAGCGGCAATATCATGCCAATTGATTACGTGGACAATGAAAATATTCACCCTTATCCGAATCTGGTCAGATACATAAGAGAAGATTCTGAGTTAACACTATTTTATATGGAACTGTTATTGTATCTAATGTGACGACATCCTTTGATTGCAATTCATGAGCCTTTTAATGTTATACCAAGTGGACAGACACAAATTTGGACAGTCGCCTTAAGGCACTGAACCTTGTACATTCTAACAAAAAAGTATCGGGAATTAGTCAAAAAAAAAACCAAATGTTTATTATCCATTCATATTTCTTGTTTTGATTTGAAAGTAGGCTCCTTCCGAAATAATACACTTAAGCCAACGTATAATTCAATCATCAATACAGGTTCCGCAGACGACTTCTGTTCTCGCAGCGGATTCTCTTTTATATCTTCTATCTTTATGTCTCGAAGTGATAACTTGAATTTTGAAAAGAGAAAAATGTCCGCTAGAACATTGCCAGTTGAACACGGTGGTCTTTCGATGATATTTTTTGGGCTTTTGTCCAGAAATTCGTTCACAATGATAGCGTTGTGCAAAGTCTATGAGTTTTCTGTTCGCAAAACTGGCCTTTTTAACAAATCTGTTCTTTCAGACGCCGCATAACGCCCAAATAATACTCTGTTGACCTTCTACAATCAAAGAAAATAGACAAAATTATCC
>JAHXMU010000231.1:660584-704871 GCA_019455685.1 Philornis downsi
CTTTGTAACAGTAAAACCATTAGCTATATACGATTTCACTGCTATGAGGTATAGTAAAACGAATTCCATAATTTTTCCTATAGATGGCTTAAGCAACCTTTATCTCGTTGTATAAGTAATATGAGCACACGTCAATGATGAACCCCAGCAAAGAAAAAATGCGCCGTATTTTACAGTTTCTCCGATATAGAGGAAAACGCAAGCCAAGCGGCCGAGAATATGAATAGTATTCTTGGCCCTGATACTGATATAGCTAATAACGGGCCACTTTGCTTCCGTCGATTCCATTTCGATAATTTCGATGTCAAAGATGCCCCATGGTCTGGGAAGCAAATTGTGGAAAATATTGACAAAATAAGGGAACTTGTCCAGTCCAATCGTCATGTAAGCACTGTTTCTGCTAAACTGTGGACAAAAAGCTATTTGAATATACCTGGGTACGAAAAGACGCTCATTGAATGGGTGCCACACGAGTTAAAGAAAAACAACCTAATGAACCGAATTTTCATCTGCTGAATCGCAGCAAAGCCGACCCATTTCCGAAGCGGATGGTGCCTTGTGATAAAAAATAGGCCACTGACGATAACATCAAGCGAAACCTGTCCTGGTGGAGCCATGATGAGTCGGCGCTCACAGTAGCCGGCCCTAGATTTGTAGGTAGGAAAATTTTGATCTGTGTTCGGTGGGATTGGCAGGGGCCATCTACAGCAAAACTATTAATTCTAATCTATACTGTCAACAATTGGACCATAAGAGGGAAGTAATAACTCAAAAGCTACTAGCTAGGCTACACAATTTGCCAGAAGCTCCGGGAAATTAAAAAGGTGTTTCTTATGCATCCATTTTATAGTCCGGACCTGGCATCAAGTTATTATCACCAATTCTTGCCTATTGCGAATAAAAATTCATCTCAATAGGAAATTGTAAAAATCCCAGTTTTTTGGAATAGAAACCACAGTTTTCATAAAAGATGCGTAATGGAATTAAAACTTAAATTAAATGGCTCGAATCCCGGCACAGATAAAAATTAATAAATTTATTGATAAGAAGCGGTTGATAGCTACCTAATCTTACTATCTAACTTTTCAGATCCATCGCATCTTTAACCAATATTAACTATCTAATGGTAAATTGCGATTTTTCATTCGTACTCTTGTGTGATCTTAAGGCAGTGAGAAATCAAAAAATACGACGGAACATATTTTTCTATCCTGCAATGCTTTTCTTAAAGTATAAGCTAACTCATAACTACTCCACTTTCCCTAAAACCATTGTAGGCGTTACAGATCTGTTGTACAGTTTCTATCCCAGCTAGCAGCTGTAATACGAGTAGTCATCTATCGTACTTTACTCTGCATTTTAATTTAGTCCTCAACTATCACATTTATACAATTAATTAGCCAAGCACATGGAGACAAAGTTTGATCTACTTTGTAGGACATGCGAGAGAATCCTTTTAATTGAAAATCAAAAGTGAAAATGAGCATTTTGATGGCGGTAACAGTCAACAAGAAACCCAGAGATCCAGGTAACCAAACATGCCACAGGCAGTGAAAGAAAAATGACAACACTACACACAGGGATAACTCGTTACGCATGCTGGCCACGTTGCTAAATAACTTTCCTTAAGCCATAACTAACCAGGAAAGATTCGAAATGGTCACAGGGGTTGCCACCACCATCATCATCAACAACATCGCCTCCAGGCCACCCCATGATTAGTAGTGGTGGTAAGGCCTAAGCCAGTAAATCTTCCTGGTGTGTTGTGCGCTCAAGTATTATCAGCAAAATGTTGCATATTTCCCGCATCATGTCATCGTCACATTCACATCATCATCACCACCATGGTAACGACCACGCCGGTGCTTGGGGTGAATAGAACCAGATTTCATCATCTGCCCTATCTCTATCTGTGGCAACTTTGCCAAGTGTTTCCTCTTTATGGTAGATTGGGTAAAAAGTGCATTAACCCACAGGACAGAGGAGGAATGAACACGGGCATTGGGCTTTGTTGAGGCCGGAGCTGCGGCTGTTGGCAACCAACCGAAGGGGGTTGTTTTCATCATATGTTTTTCATCTGTTTTGTTTTGGCCTCCGGCAATACAATTAAGACAAGTAAGGTGAGGCCCCAGCATGAAGAGCGTTGCGCATAATGTTACTGACATTATTATGAAATGTATGTTTGTAAACAAAATATAAAATGTTATTACCCCCTCCATGAAGGGGGCAAAGAGAAGGCACATAGCGCCAAAGCCGAAGGGAATATCATTTTTCTTGTGCCAAAGGAAGCGGAAGTGAAGTCTAACAGTCGATAGGAGAAGAAAATGTATCATGGAAGAAGTATTTGCAAGGTAACAAGGGAAGCAAATAGCTCTTAGTGAATTAGAGCTATCTAATGCTCCAAAAAACGGGAGTATTCAGTTGCTACTGTCTCTGTTTCAATATTTTACTACATAAACATCTCTTTTAAATGAATACACAAAATTCAGTCAGTTGGACAGTCTTATAAATAATCTCACCCTATGCGAAGCGAAAAAACAAATTTCTGTCAAGTCTGCGATTTGGTATGCGAGGTATCAGAACGGACGATATTAGCCCGGCTATGTAGAGTTTTCTGATTGGAATATAGGAAAAGAACTATAATGGTCAAATTATTAGTGGACTCGTGCAGACACTTTGAAAGTTATGATAAAACAAGTATAGAAAATTCAATCAGGTAAACCGACCAGCTTGCCAACAATTTAGGTAATTATAATGAAAAAATTAAGTTTCGATAAATCTGTCAAATTGTACGGAAATTATACCTCATTCCCAGAACTTACTCCTCTAAACGCATAAAGTGCGTTATGAAGCTAACAACATGTGGGTTAAATGGATAATTTGTGTGGGAAGTACTAGAAGGGACTCGATTACTTGGTAAATTTTTCTCAAGACTTACAAAGAATTATAAGTGAATACATTGAACAAGAACTCAGGCTGCAGCAGATACCGATTTGAAATTAACATTTGTAATGTAATGTACATTTTTATTGTTAAATCTTGCTTTGGGAAATGCTCAGCGTGTAGGAAATTTGATTAAATATTATCGAACCATGCAAGAGATATAAATCTAAGAATATGTGGACTAAATGATCCGTTTATATGGGAGGTACCAAAAAGAGAAAGAAAGAAAGAAATCAAATTACTCCAATCTATAAATGTTTAGTTATCTAGGTAAAATTGAGCTTCGGAAATATGGTCAACAGAAGCGGTAACACCCATTTACAATACCCGGCTATGATCTGGCAAAATATTATGGTGGGCCAAGTTTTGGTAAGTTTATTAAAGATCTACTACCATGTGCCCTCCTGCCAGTCAGACAGACAAACGGAAATCACCCAATCCAAAAGATACTTGGTACTTCAGGCGCTTCCTTATAGGTATTACATTTTTGGCCTTGTAAAATGATATACGAGTATACCTTTATTCGTTCTGATGAAGGTGTCGGTTTCAAAGCTAAAGTTAAATAAAACACACATAAAGCTATAATTTCGATGGAACTTTTATTTCACTATAATGCTTGGACCTTGCATTATGTAAGAAACGCAATGTCATTTAAATGACCGCTTCTGGATTGGTTGCAGCAGTGGTTCCTTTTGAGGTAGTTTTCGATCACTGTTTCAGACATTTTGGATCGGTTTCTAGGCGTTAACTTGAGAAATATTGGTTTTCAAATGCTCCAACGTTTGGGATTATCCGTATGAAAACGCACACACACAAAAAGTCTAACAGCGTCAAATCTAATGATCTTGGCAGCCAATTGACGTTGCCAAGACGTGAAATTAAATTAGAAATCAGTCGTGTTGTGTGACTCATGGCACCGTTTTTTTGATACTACATATAGTCCATAATCTTTAATTGTAGACCAACAAAATTTGGTTAACATACGGTCATACCGCTCTGAATTTAAATTCGGATTATCCGCCACTCTTCCACTAACAGATGCAATATTTTCGGCAGTGCGTTTATTGCGATGATGCACCACATCTGTAGCGCTCCCAATCTCTTTAAAATTCTTTATAATTTTGATAATTTCTTGCACACTAGGTCGATTAATGCGATCACCCCAAATCACTCCGTAATGCATGAAAAGTGCTCACGTTTAAATTACCACTTTCACAGTAAGTTTTAACTATTTTTACACGTTCTTCGGTTGTTAAACGATTCATATTTGTAAATGACAAATCTTTCACTAAATAAATAACACTTCGGATGACAGCCTTGCCAGACCGGAGCTTTTGAAACCATTAAATAAATAGATAACCCTGTAAAAAAATATTTCATTTGAATCAAGCTACCAGAATAGATGAGTTAAATTGCCCCATTGTCAAAAGTTATATTAATCGATACAAAATATCATGACCAACTTTATTGTAAATCCAACGTATCAATGCCAAAGTTGTAGCGTAAAAGAGATTTTTTGTCAAATATTGTATATTTTTCAATGCCGAAAACAATGACTCGAGAAAATATTACCATTGGCAGCATTTCATTAAAATCAATAGAGATGACTGTATCGCACGAAAGGTCAATTTTCTGGGCATCACTTATCAGAAAATTCGACAATTGTTCACTTTCGCAATTGGATACACGGTTTCCAGTAAATGGGTACACTTTAGCTATTTTTGCATTCAGCGATTCAAAATATTGGCATTGGAATGCAGATAATTGGAGCCACAGCTTGGCGGCTTTTCCAATTCTTTCTTAACACTACATAATTTGTACAACTTCACTCCAAATCTTTTAGAATGTCGAATGTTATCAGTTTCACAATTAGACACTACGCTTTCAAGATATAGATATTTTTGTATTTTTGCGATTTTTCATTGTCCGACTTTTGCATATTTTTGATATCCAGTGTTGGGCATCATTTAGTTATATCAGAAATAGCTAAAGAATATAGCTTGAAATAGCTTGAATATACTTTTCAACATATATAATTTTCTCAATCCGTTTAGGAACCCAAAATTTTGTTATTTCCGCAATTTTGTGTTGCACTGCCGAAATATGAACACATTTGAATGTTCATAAGTGTACTTTAGCAATTTTAATTTGATGACGTTTTGAATATTTTGTAGACCTTATTATGGGTACTAGTACTAGTTTAGTTAATCCCTTGGGAAACTTATACTATTTTCGGAATGTGAGATACGGCACATGTTGGGTAACGTCCTTTCAGATCACCTAATAACTCGAAAATTTTATTACTTTCAGTCATTTCCAGTCATTTTTGGATACCATATTGTGGGTGCTACTTTAGTAATCCCTCAAAAAAATCTGATAATTTGTTAGTGTTGGCATTACAGATCCCGCTTTTAAAATACGGGGAGGCGCACTAATAATGCCACAAAAACAAATTCAAATAACTTTTTTTTTAATCAATGTATTCCATTTATTTATTTATTTTTTTTATGGTACAGAAAATTCAATTTCATTTTATATAGGGTGGCTCATAAGCAACGTTAAGATTTGATCAGTGAATGCATTTTTTGTTTGTCTTTTTTTTTCGTCTCTTTACAGAATTAACTAAATTATACTTGGGACATTTATGATGGAAAGGCTTAGCACAGAACAAATAACCAAAGTTATTCCATTTTACTTTGAAAGTCAGCATTCGCATTCCTAGCATTCCTAGCGCTCCAATAATTTACCGATGTGTTCAGCTCGGCTGTCTGTGATCTTCCGCATGCTAGAAGACCTCGTGCAGTTCTAAATGAAGTGATCATTTCTCGAGTGTAAGCAAGTATTGAGGAAAACCCCGAAACAAATGATGCACAAGAACGTATTTAATATAGCCGCCGTTAACGTTACTTATGCGCCACCCTTTACAACTAATTGGTTTTGAAGATGGTAAACCGTAAATGACCTCCACGCTCATTTACGCTTATGCGACACCTGATCAGAAAATTATCCACTGCGACCTAAAGAGTTGAAATCGGGATTGCCTCAATTATTGTTTTAATGGACTGCTTCAATTCAGTCAAATTTCTTCGGTTTCGTTTTGTACACCTCTTACGTTGATGGCCAGCGGAAAGAGGAGTTTTTGGATATTAATTCGTCTTGGAATTTTTTTTGAAACCATAAACGGTCTGGCTATGTGTGCAGTTACTCCGTTTTGCTGGAACCAAATTCTGTTGAAACGGATATGTCTTCAGCCCATTTCTCTGTAAAAAAAACTACTTCAACATCTTAAAAATAACAGCCCCCACTGACAGTTAACAGAAGCTCGATTCACGAGCCACCCGGATTCGAAAACTACGAAAATATAGCCACCGTCATTCAAATTTGCTTTCGGAGTGGCTCGAACCATAAAAAATCGAGACATTAGACTCATTTCATATTGCTGCCGCTCGCTTCCAATATATGTGAATATATTTTGTCGTTTTATGTGCCGTTACCAATTCGAAGAAGTTGGGGTTATGTTGAAGACATTAGTTACACCGTTTTTCTTTTTTCATCTGACTACTTTTTAGATATTTCTCTACCTTATGATGAATACAGCTTTTTTCAATTCGCCTAAAACGCTGAAAATGGACAAATTTACATTTTAAAGGTTTTTTTGATTTAAGTCGTTTCCAAAAATATTTGCCATTTTAAAGACAGTTGTTAAAAAAAATGCCATGTTGAAGACATTAGATACACCGTTTTTCTTTTTTCATCTGACTACTTTTTAGATATTTCTCTACCTTATGATGAATACAGCTTTTTTCAACTCGCCTAAAACGCTGAAAATGGACAAATTTACATTTTAAAGGTTTTTTTGATTTAAGTCGTTTCCAAAAATATTTGCCATTTTAAAGACAGTTGTTAAAAAAAATGCCATTAGATGATACAATTCTGAAATATAGACATAATTATAGTATTGCGATTTTTTCATTTAGCAAAATTCTTTACACCAAACCCCATTTTCCAAAATCCTACGAAACACAAACAGTTGATTATGCAGATATGGACACGTTCAAATAACAGCAGTTTTTTCTAACTTAGAGATTTAAGAAAAATTATATAAAGTTGAAGACATTTGGCAAACTTAAATCTGTGACTGGTTTTAAACAATTCCGTATAATTGTGCACAAGTTTTTAAAAGATAAAACTTGCTGCTAAGCTATTTTCAATGTTCCTTTAACCATTGCATCCCTTTATTTACTCCAACCTCAAATTATATTTAGTACTCTACAACTTCCACATCTTTTCACTCTACTGCACCTTTTGAAAAGGCATCGGCATTACATTTCCACTGCACTCTGGACATCGAGCCTCAGAAGATCTCGATATTAAGTTCGTCTCATATTGCTGCCATTCAAAAGCTCCTTTGATGTCAATTCCCCTTACGCTTTTTGGTTTGCCACTGCTGAGCTATTGTCTATCTACCAGGGCGAAAGAGAAGGGGAGAGAAAAAAAATTTGCCAGCAATTTTCAATTTATTTGTAAATTGTCATCGTTAAATCGAGGGCGTAACTTTATTTGCATTACGGTGCTCTGACGTCGTCAGTATTGTCCTGTGGTTCTTTAATTACAATATTAATGAATGGGACGGGGATGGCGTCCAAACAGCCAAAGGGATGGAATACAAAAGATTGTTGAATTGTGTGTTCAGGTGCATGAAATGAAAAGTGCAAAAACTGAAAGTTATAGACGGTGAGGCGTAAAGGGTGTTTCCAGCAGGAGGAATGACATTTTAAGGATATTGCCTTGAGAGCTTAATAAATTAAAAGTGAAGTATTGCAAAATTTTCCATGTGAAGTACATACTAAAAGTGTGAACAACTTAACCAAATTAAAAAAAAATTGTGACCTCTATGGACGCGTCACCCTTTAAATATAATATAATATTATATGGTTGTATGATTATATTTTAATATTATATTATTATATTATCACATCATAATATTATTTTATTACATTATTACATTATTATATGATTATATTATTATATTATGATATTATCATATTATTACTATTTATTATCACATCGCCATATTATTATATGGCTATAATTATGTATTTTTATATGATTATATTATTATTTTATATTATTATATGATTATTATTTTATGATATTATTATGTTATTATATTGTTATATTATAATATTATTATTATTATTGTTATTATTATTGTATTGTTATATTCCTATCAGATGTGAAGCTTGAATGGAAATAATGAATGGTATCTTTATGTTAGTACAAACGTGTTTGAAATTTATGCTTTATTGGATTACACTCTACGCTAAAATTCTTGTAATACAAATAGCCCAGTAAAAAGAAGTGCATCCGCGGAAGTTGAAATTCACCGCAATTTTTAGAGGAAAGTGCTGAAAATTTGCGTAATTACCAATGACTTTAACATAGGCTTATTATAGGAAGGAAGCGGTTTGTTTCGGTACATCTTCTTCACATTTTCTTGAGAGAAATTGATTGCTGCAATTTTTCATTTGATCAATGAAATTTTGTTTTTGGATCAGAGTTTTCAGATCAAAATTAGGCCGCAAAATAGTGTTTCAATCAAATTATTTGCAACTTCAACTTTTAATATAACAGGGAAAATATAGGGCAGAAATATCAGTGGCCTAAAGATTGAATCATCCTTTAATTTAATGATGCCGCAGATTCCTCTTATAGCGCAGACGAAGTCCGTTCAAATTGGGCAATAAAACACGAATGAAGTAGAACAACATCAAATGATAAGAACTAGATTTCTGTTCATGCGTGAGCTTTACAGCGTGGGCATATGACAAAATTATTTTCCCAGATTCATAATATTGGGGAATAAAAGAGAAAAAATATGACAAAAATATAACGTCACCCTACAAATTTCTCTTATTGCGTAGGAGAGTGACAAAAAGGAGATTTTATCTTTTTAAGGGATAAAACAGGGAAGAAGGAGGACTGCGATCTTAATGTAATCACATTTGAAAATTTGCACAGTAAAAAAGGGTGTCATGTCATGGTGGTGTAAAATCGTATGTAGAATGTAAACTTAAAAGGCGATTTCAGTCTTTACAGTTGAAGACGCTAATGCCCGATCATCGCCATTGAAAAACACGGTATCATTCATATGTAGGCGATTGAAAGTAAGCCTTGTACAACATTTTCAGCGATTCGGAGTGCAAAGTTCCATTTGCAACTCAAAATTTTAGAAAAATTCTTTGTTCGCTATTTTTATCCATTGTAAAAATTGCAAAACACATCTGAGTTTCATTGACAAAATGGCATTGACAGTAAAAAATCTAATTACAGATCGTGCTCAAAGTCGGCATCTTTATAGAGGACAATCAAGTTTGGAGACAAAAATAACTTTGCCAATCCTTTTAAAAAAGGTTTGACTTTCATCGATTGACAGAAAGTAAATGACTTGAATTATAGGCGCTTTCGCATACTACGTCTAAATGAAGAATTTTCTCTTAACCTAACTTATACCAGGACATTCGGATTAGACTTAATGATTTTGAGAAAAAGGATTTCAAGTTTTGGCATATCATCAGTATTGAGTCCGTGGCGGTTTGTCAAATTTGGTAACACAACTCGAATCATCTAATTAGGATATATTTTTCAACAACATTATGTCGAGTTGTTTATAAATATTGTTTTAATGCTTATTTACGTTTTCAAAATTTTGAAGCATTTTAATTAACCAACTTTAATAACCAACCTCGCACAATTCATCATTTTCTTACTTTTGAAAACTGCGATGAAATCAGGCAATCGATTTATCAAAAATTCCCTGTCTTAGAACAAAATTAGTTCGCAGGCATTGCAATTTCTCAGAATGTTCGAGCAGTATGAACCGAGACTTCGCTTCTTGTAATACCAATCCTCGAGCGACATGGAAAATAACTTCGAACCTCGCATTATTGAAAAATCTCGTTTACTACGAGCTTGTTCGTCCTTTCAATTTGTTTATACTTTCTTTGGACTAAATTTGCCATCCGCACTCTATTACAGGCGTTTTGAAATGAAGTGGTGGAAATTATTCACTCTGTGGTTTGTTTATATCCTGTATACTATTGTCCTTACCTGCATCGTCATTTGGATAGTATACATTAACAATGTCGCAGTTGGCGTTATAGTGCACAATTATGATTTGGATAGCATTACTGGTGTTTTGAGTGTTGCTCAGAATATTACCGTGGCCTTCGTCCAATTCGTAATGCAAGTCTACACCTACTGGGGACGCCAGAATCTGATTAATATACACAAAAATATAGCACAATTGGAGCAGGACATTTTGTGTTATCATCGTGATTTTCCAACAGATCAAATTAACGATTCAATATCTTTTAAGCGAAAATGCCAACTATTTAGACGACGCCTGCTGCTGGGCCCCTTTGTCTTTTTGTTACTCCATGGCTTTTTATTGTGCTACGTTAATTTTCCGTTGGTGAACCACATGATGCCTGTAAGGGACAGACTTCTGACCGTATTAAGCTTTCAACTTATCCAAACTAAATGTTCAGAGTACTGCATTATGATGTATGTTATGGATGAATTTCTGTCCACTTTGCAGCAGTCGTTGCTGCATTTGAAATACGAAATTTTAAGAAGCCAACGGGGCGGCAATTTGGCGTTAAGAAGATGTGGAAATATAACTTTCTATGGTCGACTAATGGCCCATCAATTTCTATTAAGCCGCGTCTGGTGTTTGGTCAAACATATTGAGAAATATTTTTCCATTCCCCTCTTGGTGTTATTTATCTACAATGGAGTTGGCATCACTCACACTATTAATTGGACCTATGTCACGTCGTTTAGGTACAGTGAAGGTGACAACTATCAAATTAGTAAGTATTTTTTGGTGTTCATTATGTTCAGTGAAAAACTTGAGTACGAAAAATGTTTCAGATCGTTTGTGGTTTATAACACTAGTATTCATCAATATGTTGTATACCTGTTGGCTAAGCCAGAATTGTATTGATAAGGTAAGACACGACAAAAAAATACAGTGAAACCTCTCTATAGTGAACAGTATAGATTGAAGAAAAATCCAGCAGATTAAAAATGACCGCATAAAAGTGGATGCTTCCAAATCCGATATCAACAAAATTGATATAGCCCAAATGAAATTTTTACTAATAAGCAAAACACCACATAAATGCAGTGATACCTCTCTACAGTGTACAATTCGGCCGTAAGAAAAAATGTATAACTGAAAAAGTTCGAGCCTAGTTGAACAACTCGCAGGCAACTAACTTCAACAAAATTCCGATCAATGTTAAGTTTAACTAGACTGTGAACAATTTTCATCAATATATTTGTAAGCTAAATCAAACCCACATTGACAGTGGAACCACCTTGTAGGGCCCAATTCAGCTAGAAGACAAAATATCCTTCCAGGACAGCCAGGGCACAGTTTAACAAACCAAGACTAACGATTTCCAAGTCCAACCTTAACAAAATTCCATCCACTGTTACCCAAACCGCCTACGAATTAAGGTAAAGAAATTATTCTACCAAAGCCAATGCATAATTAGGTCTGACCTGCTTAACAGTAAAGACAAATCTTGTTCATAAATGGGAGAAATTTGCCTGAGAATCATCCCCGCTAAAAATGTTCACTGAAATAAAAAAAAAAACATTTACCCCTAAGGCAGTGTAAAACCTTATAATGCTAAGTCAGATCCCTGCATAGTCGGAAGAAATTTATACGCTTAAAGATAAAGGCCAACGAAAATTTATACCAGAAAGTGCAAACATTGCTAAAAGTCGTTCTGAAGTTGGGTTCAGTCGGCAAAGCCCCCGAAGGAAGTGATGATCAACATACCCAGAGATGGAAATTGTCCATCCAAACTTAAACGCCGACAGAAATTTATTCAAGGCAAGAAAATTAGGTCGAGTGTAAAATATCAACAAAAGGCACTGTAAAAATAATTGGTTTAGCCTGCCCAAAAATTACTAGTGTTAGTATATAAATAACGACCTATCAAAAATGTTGAAAATTTATAATAAAAAATTCTTCCAAGGCAAAGCCAAATATTACCAAAAGTTGTTGTGAAATTAGAATGAGTTATTAAGTTATGCAGAGATAGCAGATTATCATCTAAGCAAGATTAAAATCACGATAAATTAGATAAAGAATTAAATGGCCGTCTTAGAATAAAGGCCAATCGATAATATTAGAAATTTATTTGAAGACAATTATCAAATTCAGGGACAAATATCATCAAAAGTCGCTTCAAAATAGCTCCGGCTTGCGAAGTTTCTAAACAAAAGTCTGGTAAGCGCTATCTGGAGATAGAAATTATCCATCTAAAAGTAAATGCCAACAAACATTTGTCCAAAGTAAGGTTGAACATTAGGATAGTCACTATAAAGTTAGGTTAGGACTCCCCGGTAATTCTTAGTGTCATTCTACAAATAATAATTGATCGAAAATGCCGGCTTGCGAGCTTGCGAAGTTTTCAGCGAAAAGTTAAAGTGGATTTAAGTTTAATCTGAAAAGTCATACAAATCCGAGTTCAAAGCCTGGAAAAGATCAAACAAACTTATCCACAATCAAAACAATCAAAAATTATAGGTCCAAACATTAAAATTTTAAGACCAAACATCAAATATTAGGAGAAAAATTGAGTTTAACCTATTCAAAGGCAAAGGAGTCAAAATTTCTCCATATTTGGAACCAATTCCCCTAACATTTCAAGCGAACTTGTTCGCAGTCAGTGACTACAAAAGGTTTTGTATCGTCAGCCCAAAGTTAAATGAATGTCGGAGTAAACGTAGTTTTAACAAGTTCAGAGATGGTAGTTCGAACTACAATATTTAAGTCGATAGGTCCATAGGTGTACTCCAGGCAAGAGCGACGTCAGCATAAACCGATGGAAACTAAGCGCTATTCAAAATAAAATTAACTGATAATCGGTTAAAAAGCCGATGATAAATCGTTCACTGTAAAGTCTAATTTCAGGGGAAAAACCGTTATAATTGGGTTTACCCTGGATAGAAGGAAACGTTTATTGAAGACAAAAATTTCTCCATTACACGTCCAACTTTGGCATAAGTACGAACAAAGTTAGGTGTAAACAGTCCAGCAATTATGAAAAAATTATAAGTTTCCCTCTGTGAGAGTTACAACAAAGCGAGATAGTTGTTTTGCGTGTAAATCATGCGTCTGCTTAAAGAACTGTAGAGTATTGGGAGGTTTCACTGTAATTCTAATATATAAAAGTATGTTAATGTAATACAAAAGCACCATATTTTTTCTACTTCTAGTATACCCTAATCGGATCAATTTTACATAATTTAAAAATCAGTTGCCACGATTTGGCCTCGAGACATCGTTTACGTGAATACTCTCTACAAATGATGCATCAAAAGGTGGTTTTTACCTGTTCAGGCTTCTTCGACATCAATTTGAAATCCTTTGGTTTGGTAGGATATAATCATACAAAATATTGTGTAGATAATTTCATGTAAAGGCAACTGCTTACTTCTTCCTTTCTAGTTGACTTTATCGATAACAACTTATGTCGTCATCTTAATACAATTTAAATTGCAAGCGGAAACGGAGAAAGGCAATATACGTTTGTAAATCGGAAGTGGATTAAAAATATCAATAGACTTTAATATATCTTTAATTGAATGAAAGACCACATAAATATAGAGTAAAGACACAGATTATCACCTCTCCTCTGCTTTTCAATTCGCATTCCCAGTTGGTTGGAAAAAGACGGTAATAATAATGGATCTGCAAAATATGATGTAAGATTATTTCAGGAAAAAAAAACTTTGTCAAAGCTACGAGTAAAACTACCTTGGTTTAAAACAATTTTCCCCTGGTAACATCTCTCACAAATATTAACCGATTTTGCCGCTATTTTAGAATTTACGTGGTGAAGCAAAGAAAAAACTTTCCGATATTTGAACTGATAAAGAATTCCTACAATCTATTATTTCTCCAATAGATGGAATCGCATAATATAATTGCGATCGGTTTACGCTGATTGACGTTAGATAGGTAAGATATCGCAAAATGAACAGCAGCTTAGTGAAAACACGCCCCCAAATAAGCCGAAACGCAAGCCAGCCGGCTAAAAATGCAAATAATATTTATAGTTCTGATGCTGTAACAGATAAGCAAATCATTAAATACATTTCTGGTTTGAACGATTCCGTTCCAGTAATTTTGATATCACAGACGCACATGATCTGGAAGGCAGCTTGTTGAAAATGACGATAAAATAATGAAAATCGTCAAAATCCGACCGTCTTGTAAGCACTGTTTCGCATTGCACAAAAATCCCTCTGGAACCACTTGAATAAGGCTGAGTACAAAAACAAGCTCAATGTCACATGAGTTAATAAAAGGAAAACCTCATGAATCGATTTTGTATTTGCGAATTACTGCTGAATCACCAGAATCTATCTATTCCTGAAGCAATTAATAATAAGCGAAAAAGTCGTAGTCATAAGAAAGGATTGACAGCCAGAAAGGTATTGCAGTGTGTTTGATAAGTTAGCCAGGGAATCATCTATTATGAGCTGCTTTCCCTTGGCCAAACTATTAATTCGGACTATCTAAAAGAAGCAATCGCCCAGAAATTGTCAAATTTAGCCAATAAGAGAGGAATTGTGTCCCATCAGGACAACATCAGACCGCTTATATCGAAAGTGACCTGCAAGATGCTCCGGGAGCTTAGATGGAAGGTTCTTGTGCATACGCCTTATAGTTAGGGAAAGTGACCACCAGCTGTTTCTATCTACAGCGAATGATATCGCTCTTGAAAAATTAGCCTCAAGAGAAGCTTGTGGAAATCGACTGTCCCCGTTTTTTGCCAATGGAGACAAAGATTTCTTTGCGAGTGGGTTGATAGAATTGCCTTCCAAAACGGAGCCAAGTTTTCGAACAAAACGGTTCATATTTGATCTAATTCGGATCTTCCTAAGTATGCTAAGCAAATCCTTCAATTTTATGGAAAAATAATTATTTCCATTTACTACACCTATATAAATCGTTCGTTTCCCTTCCGTGATTAAAATCTGTAATATAGCAAAGGATGTGGCGTATTTTTGTAGAATACCAGTTGGTAAACTGTGAAAATATAATCATTCACGACGAAGACATGGTCTACTTTCTTCATATATTTGTATTTGTGTATAACTTACAGACGGACTCAAAGAAAGTTTTGTACTTGTTCGCAATACTTTTTCAACCTTTTCCAAATTTTCATTGTGATCGAAACACTTTAGACGCTCAATCGATTGCAGTGTCCTTTTACTTTTTACTTCGACACATCTTGGGGCCAAATCGGTGTTGTATATAGTCAAACAACATTCGAAAAAGGACATAAAATCACAAAAAAAAAAGAAAAAATCTCATAATTTTTTTTTTAATTTAGTGCTCGAAACAAATTAAAATATTTGTCGTAACCTCTGTCAAATTGCTATTACTCAGTGTTATCAGTTAAATCAACTGCAGCTTGCCAAACTTTAAATTATTTAAACAAAAAACTAATCATTTAGGTAATGATGAATGAATGTGTGCAATGAGCTCTGGCGTCTGACCAACTCACACTTGTGGTAACTCAAATCATTTTTAAACAGATAGACTTCATAAAAGTGCCAGTCATCGCTAGAGTATATAAGATCATTATTAAACAAATGCTTGAAGATTGAAGTTAATTAATATTGTCTTTCATGTACAAACTTGATAAAGAGATTCAATGTCATGTTAGTTATAATATGGCTAATACGATAGACAATTGTTTTGTTACGGTTAAATGAACGATACACATCAACCGTTACCGAAAACTACACTTTGCTTCCTGTTCTGGTTGCAATAATCGAAATTATAACTGGCAGCAATAGTATGGAAAAATAGTTTAATTATAAAAAAGCATTAAATACATTCTCGATTACGAAATAGAAGACGTATTTATCAACCGATTTTCGTACAATATATTGAATGAAATAAATAATGTTGTTATCCTCGTTATCATATTATAATATATTTGACGCTCGCCAAACTACAGGATGGCAAACCAATTGTGCTACAATAAGAAATTCAAATAACTGTTTTTATTTTACAAATTCAACTAATTGATTTTGAAGATGATCTACCGTAAATGACTTCCATGCTCGTACAAACATATGCGACACTTGATCAGAAAATTATTCATTGCGTGATCGCCTCAATTATTGTTTTAATGAACTGCTTCAATTCATTTCAATTTCGTCAGTGCTTTTGAACATACAATTCGTGTACGATAGAGGGCGTAAGGTTTGCTCAGACAAGTCGTCATGCTGAATGTCGGCATGTCGAGGAAAAGGATGCGGCATACTTATATATACGAGTATGCAAATACTGCAGCCGCTTCTAACAAGTGCTGTGAAGGACTGTATAACAAAAAGATGATGGCAGCAGAAATACAAAATGAAGAAGCCGTCATGATTAGAATGGGATTACGACAAAAAAGGAAGCTTAGAGAATAGAGACGAAGCCCGACAAATCTGCCATATAGCAGATATGATACAAATATGGTAAAATCACTTCTGGCAGTTGTCCGTTCCAGAAGCAGCACAACTGAGGAAGTCACATCAATTGTCTACCACCAAACCAGAAGGAGGACAGGAATAATCGTTGCAAAAACGACAAACCTGCTGTTGTGTATGATCAGACGACAAAGCTAGTTTAGGCCAGTGTGGCCATGAATTGGTTGCAGGCATACTACATAGCTTCATGAACACGCAAAAACATCTGCTATAGATGACCACCTGGCATGGCTATTTTAGACCAATGGTGATGAGCTAATAATGGATACTGGTTGTTTAAAAGGCACCATATCAAATGTGTGGAATCCGGGCATATTGTTCCATGTTTCAAGAAGGCAAATCCAAATTTATATACCAGCAATCGCACGGTTAGTTTTGAACATACAGTTCATAAGGCCCTATCAAATATATTGCGTGAAAGACTAAAACCTATTCTATCCGATCTTAAGGACACCAATATGGCTTTAAAAATTGTAAAATCGTACCTGGCCAAATATTCGTCTTACAGCAAATCCTCAAAAACATCCAACTGATTGACCGCCTTCAATAGTCGTATAAATCAAAAATTGTTAAAATTTTAGGCATGGCTTTCGTGTATCTGCAAAGCAAAAACGTTACTAATCAAGCTATTCTGCGACAACGGATTCCTCGGTAATAGCGCATTGGATTTGTAATACTGTAAATTATCTAACAATTATCTGGTGACATATCATAAGGACACTTACTATAACATATCATACGCATGTCAAACTCAAATTAGGAATTCTATTGTGATCAGACTGCAGAAGTGAAAACTTTTATTCTTTGCTAAAAAAAACAAAAGCGCACAATTTGATTTGATTCGAATTACTATGTTTTTCTTTCTTTCCTTTTGGCCTTACAGGCTAAGTATTACCGTTTTTTTGGAAAAAAATAGGAACTTACTGTCTCAAACCATACAAGCTAAAACAATCTCGAGAAAAAGGAGTTAGAGCTAATGGCTCACGATCATTTATTTCCCAGATATTAGAACCTTAAACAAACTTCTCAACAAAGGAGTTAATTCCTCAATAGGGATGATCGACCTCACTTGGGAATTGATGAACAAAATTTTAGATAAAAAGCCATTTTGTTGGATTGTTTGCATTCTCTCAATTATACATCCAAAAAGTACAAACTCGTCTTATCAGAGAACATATAGAAGATCATTTAATTTATCTTTAATACGGCTTATGGCAGTCCACTGATTCTTACCATTCTATTTTACTTCAGTATTTATTGTTGATTTTGATTTGTTTTTAATCTCCTTTCATTGTGTTTTGATTTAAACAGGGTGTCCGTCGGGAAGGTATACTACTTTGTTTATAATTTTATATTAAATAAAAGAGAATGGATCTTACATTGATAAATGTTTTATTTAATGTCGGTAATTATGTATGGAATACAACATCAGATAGATGTCCGCCTCTGTTAGCCTCACAAATGCGAGCCCTTTTGAGCACATTTTTCATTACATTCTCACACATTTCACGCAGTATTTCATTAATTTCATCACGAATATTTTGTTTTAGTTGCTCAAGCGTTTCTGGTTTGTTTGCATAAAACTTGCTTTTCAGATATCCCAACAAAAAGAAGTCCGGAGCAGTCAAATCAGGCAACCGTGGAGGCCAATCAACATCACCATTTCTTGAAATAACTTGTTGTGGAAAGAGGTCTCGCAGTAATTCCATTGTAATCCTGGCTGTATGCGATGTCGCACCGTCTTGTTGATCCCACATATTAATCAAGCCCAAAGCATGCAGCTGTGGCGTTAAAAAGTTTTCAATCATATCACGATATCGCTCCCCATTGATAGTTACCGTTACGCCGTTTTCAGTTTCAAAGAAGTAAGGTCCAATGATTCCTCCTGACCAAATTGCACACCAGACTGTCAGGCAATGAAAATTGCCCAGAACCGACTATTCTGTTTATTCACATATCCATTCAAATGAAAATATGCCCCGTCACTCGTTATGATTTTTTCATGAAAATTGGGGTTGTCATGGGCGAGCTGTAACATTCTATTGGCAAATGTACGGCGGCTTAAATGGTCTTGTGGAAGAAGCTTATGGGTCAACTAAATATTAAAAGGAAACAAAAACAAATTCTTGTGGAAAATTGTGGCCAAAGCTATTCTTTGAAGACCAAGATCCTTAGCACGGAGTTGAATTGAGGTTGATGGATTGTTTTGAACACTTTCTTGAGCAGCAGTAATGTTTTCTGCCGATCTTGCAGTACGTTGTGGTCCATGCTTGGCCCTATCAGCTACAGATCCTTTTTCTTCGAAATCATTCACTACACGATAAATAGTGCGTCTTGTTGACACGTTGTTTCTCCCAAAAATTTCACGTACCTTTCTCATCGTCACAGTAATCGATGATTGATTTTGATAAAATGTTTTAACGATTAAAACACGTTGGTTTATCGAATATTTTTCCATAATACATTTTGAACGTCTCTAGAACTGGGTCTGTAGACGTTCTAGCCATATGCCCCTTAACCCCCTCCCATTCTTTGGGTTTTTCTAGCGCCAAAACATAATATTATAGAAAATAATATTTAATATTTAGAATCACTTGACAAAATATACATTTTCTAATTTTATTATTATTTTAGGTCAGTAAAAGGTCAGGTCATGCAAAGGAACATATTCCTCGCCCACACTCTGCGAACTGGCTAGCTTGCCAAGCATGTGCATTGTGCATATTGGTCCTGACACAGGCCATATTCAAACTAAACCCATTTTTAAACCCAGCGTTACAGATTACTCGCTTTAGAGAATCTTTGAGAGAAAAGTACTAGCAAAAATACCGGAACATCATCAATAACATAAAACACATATAGGTATATAAATGTGAATCATGAGGAATATATAAAAATCCGGCATAATGCTTCGCCCCAAAAAAAATGATTGGACAAAAATGGAAGACGTTGTATATACGAGTAAATGAAATTTGGCAGAAACCTATCATTGGTCAGTTCAGAAAAACAAAACGATGTTTGAAACCAATCAAGCCAGTTTTCTGACATGTTTTAATTGACATCAATTAATTGGCTTTGAAATTTCAACACAATACAAGATCTTATCGGATGATCCGATTTCGACCAAACTTTGCAAGAATTAACATGTTCATAGTCTCTATTTCAATGCAGAATGTAAACAAACTGAATCATGCATCCTTTACCTCCTATACCAGCCGATGCGCGTTAAGGTCAACTCTCATTTAATTAACAACGTACCAAAGCATGGTGGAGTAAAATAAAGGGTGTCCCAACAAGAACGCAAGATTAAAATTTGACGTCATTCGAAGTGTCATTATTTGACTTTTGAACAATTGTTATTGTTTGCTAGTAGAAGGTACGAGGTTAGTAAAAATTGAGCGCTACACGAATGAACAACGCACTCTCACTATGTTTTACCAAAATGGTGAAAGTTTTGCGGCTACAGTTCGCAAATTGTGATCAATTTGGGGTCACAATAATGCTCCAAAAGAGTCAACTGGAAAAAGATTAATGGATAAATTTGCAAAACTGGGTCTGTTAGTGATGTAAAGACAACAACGCGCCTTCGACCAGGTCGATCGACCGAAAATATTGCAGCTGTACGTGATGATGTCACTCCAACTCCATCCACCTCAATTCGAAACCGAGCTCAGCAAATTGGTGTCTCTAAATCCACTATGAGGCGAATTTTGGCGAAAGATTTGATCTCCATGCATACAAAGTTCAATTGACTCAGGAACTGAAGCCAGCTGACCATTGACAGCGAAGGGAGTTCGTTAATTGGGTATTGGAGAGACAACATGAAAGTGCTGATTTTGCCGATAAAATCATCTTCAGTGACGAGGCCCATTTCCATCTTGTTGGCTTCGTCAATAGGGATTGTCGCATTTGGGGTGAGGAAAATCCTCGAAAATGAAAATGAGGCATGTCAAGCGCGAACAGTCAATGGTGTTCGGTATCGTGAAATGATAACCAGTTTTTTCGTGCCTAGAATTGAAGAAATGAATGTGGAGGGCATGTGGTTTCAACAAGACGGCGTCACATGCCATACAGCCAGAGAAACAGTTCAATTGCTGCATCAGTCATTTCCCGGTCGTGTTATTTCGCGTTTTGGAGACCAGAATTGGCCGCCTAGATCTTGCGATTTAACACCATTAGACTTTTTTCTTTGGGGTTTTTTGAAATCGATGGTTTACGCGAATAAGCCGACGACGACTCAACTCTTAAAAGAGAAAATTGGACGCTACATTAATGAAATATCGCAGCATTTATTCAAAACGGTCATTGAAAATTTAATTGAAAGATCGCGTGTGTGCCAGCAAAGCCGCGGCGGCCATATGCCCGATGTGTTGTTGCATACATAACCTCATTCTGTCTACTTTAAAATTTAATTCTTGCGTTCTTGTTAGGACACCCTTTATAGTAACGCTCTGTTAAATATAAATATGAGTTCTGAAAAAAGGACATAAAAACTCTTTGGCATTGGAGCATTTTCTACTAAAGAAAAGCATAGCCAACCGTTGTCCTTCGAAAAGTTATTTAGAAATTGTACGCCGCATGAATTGGATGAATTACAAAAATCATAATTACCAAATGCCAATATTTTGTACCACTGTGGCCAAATGAATCTGACCGCAAACAGTCCTGAATAAGGATTCCAATATCCACCACCAGTGCATTTTAGAAGATTATAAAAAATTTTTAACTTTAATCTTGAAACAAAATATACAGCCCACGATAACATTTTGTCCAATTGTGGCCAAATGAAATATTCTACATATTCAATTCTACTTCCACCAGGGGACAATCCTTAGCTCACATTTCCAGAATCCACTATCCGCTTATAGCCGAATATTTTCACAATAGAGAAATTTGAAACTTTGGTCTCAAATGCAAAATACTTATTCCGGAAGATTTACGGAGTAGAAAAATTCTGAAACTTTAAACTTGAATACGTCAATATATTTAGTCCTACTGTGATCAAAATTGATATTTCTTCACCTCTGATAGCGCACGTTTGATGGCCGACTTTATAAAAACCATCCGAAACATAAGAGATACGAATTAATAAAGTCCTTCCCATAATGTACTCGTACAGATGGTTTTGCTTTTTATACTCCATTTGCTCACAGTGGCACTAAACATTTCTTCGAAAATGATGTCGAAGTTTTGTATTGTGATACGCTAAAACTCTTGGCTGCCTGGAACTGTCCCCCGCTGGATATAACTTCTTTTAGCCAAGGTAGGACAAAATGTCGTCAGCAGGTTATGGAACAAAAAAACAGACTTTTCGATCTTCTAAAAACCGTATGAAACATATGTGGCACATATTCTGAAAATATCCATTCCTTGGTGGTAGAGAGATTTTTAATTGAAATCCTGGGTCAACACAGCATTATGTGAAACTTTTTATAAGGAATACAAACTTGGGTTGGGTTTTGTCTAATTCCGAAGTACCGTTTTATAATCACAATAAAATAAAAAACAATTTTTGTTTTATTATAATGTTTTCTGCGTGTTATTTTAACCAAAAATGTTAAAGTTTCATACTGTCCTTTAGCTTTGTTTGAGATTGATTTGCAAAAAGAGGAATAGAAAACAATAAAAAAGTGAAGTGCGGTTGGGGTGTTCAAATTACAGCACACGGTTCGCGGTTTAAAATCTATTGACAACTGAATATGTATTACTATTGTGAATATGTATTACTTATGTAGACATAAGAAAATGTTCAAGATTTCACACAAGTTTCCAAAATAATTCAAAGGATGTCTCATTTTAATAAGTAAAATTCAACAATAGAGATTTATTAGATTATTTCTTTAACTATTTTAGTTCAAATCACTGTACATCAAAGTCACTGTACGACTTGTACCTTAGTAGAATAAAGACGAACAAATACAAGATGGCTGATGAGTACTGAAATAACTCTTTTTTTTAATTCATAAAAACTTTTTTTTTCTCCGTTTTTGTTCAGTTTTCTTAACGGTTTAAGAAAAATAATTGAATGTAGACGACCTCCGTCCTCTGTGATGCGTTTGCTACATTATTATTCGTCTGCCATGAATTGGAATGCTGTTTGCTGCACAAGAAAATATCAAGTACAGTCAGATTAGAAGATTTTGGGAGCTAACGGAATGGGGAGTTCTTTTTCATCAGGTTTTTGGGGAATTTTCGCTGCCATTCCGCCTTAATTCCTGCACCACCTTGTTGAAATCACACACAAGGTTGAAAACGATCCTCCTTCGATATGATTCTAAAAGAAAGTCTCTTTCAATATCTTAAGATCACATCATGGTGGCAATATTCCTCAGCCTCCCTGCAGATCATTACTTTAAAATCTTCTAGAAATGTCACTTGTTATATGTCGAGAAAGCGTAAAAAATTAAACATAATCAAACCACGATTATAGGTTGTTGTATAGTTTTGAAAGTATCCCCATAGAGGCCAATGTATTTTCAACTTTATTTACAAATGAATCCTCCAATCCATTTATACATTCTCTTATACCCCACTCCTTCGCTTTCTAAACACACCTCAATATAAGACAATCTGTCTGCCTGTCTGCCTAGCTGTCCCCTTCTATGACCTTGCAATTCATCCTTCACTTAATGTTCTCTTTAGAATATATTTTAAACATAATTTTCGTAATTTATAATCTCTCACCCTTATTTCTGTCATATCCTTTGGCAAACTTTCTCCCATTTAGCTCTTGAATAAAATTCTTTATAAAAGTCCCCAAACGTTGCGATATTATAAGCTAAATGAAGAATTATATATAAAGAGACCCTTGAGAATTTGCCGGTACAATAAAAACCCCAAAAGGCAAAATGCGAAATAGAAAATAATAATAATAAATATAGAGACTAATATATGAAATACGGTTAATGTCTGTATTAAAGGAAGACAGTCATTGAAAATGCACGAGACAGCGAAAAAGAGAGAAATGGGGAATTTTTACGTTGATAAAGTGAAAGTAGACAGAGAATGATTACAACATGGACAGATGCAAAAAATGTTAAGACCAATTACTAAGGCAACTTGAATTATAAGAATGTACTATTGAGTGGTCTTACGGGAGTTTCTTTCTTGCACCAAAATGATATCATTACTTATGACTATCTAGTACAGTAGGAATGAGGCCAGGCAGGGACTAGAATTATAGAGATAACTGGGGCCGGGATGGATACGTTTCTCATCACACCGACCTGGACCTATTGTCAGTCTACCGCCACTCTGGCAATTAAAATGAGAGAAGAAGGTGTGTGAAAGGGCACCTTTGCAGTGTCATGCATGTGTTGTTGTTGTTTAAGGTAGGACTAACAAGCAGTCTCCCCTTCCCTATGGTTTATATGGTGAAAATAATACAATTACATCTACAAAGAACCGATGATTGTACGAAATGAATGAAGACAGAGTGCTACCTAATCTTTCAGTCAACATGTATAATGGCTCAGTCTTTTCGTTTTGGGAATTTCGGTTATTCAAATGCCGCAGTAGCTGCCAATTGACCTTGTGGATTTAGCAATTCGCTTGTTGCAATTTCATCCGGCAATGAGTGATGTTTTTTGCTATATATAGATGGCGTATCCATATTCATGGATGAATCTAAGGCGGAATGCAGAATGGAAGCTGTTGTCTTTAGTCAGAATATGGTACTTAACCTGCCGTTCAAACTGTATGATGGCTCAGGCTTTTGAGTTGAGAATTTCGGCTATTCGAAGTCCGCAGAATAGAAGAAGTTTTTGACTGTAGTTTTCGATTTAGCAATTGACTTAAGGTCTGTGTCAATAACAAAACAGCTAGAAAAGCCTTGAAACTAAATTGATGCATATCAAATGTGGTGAAATTTATAATATGAAGATAATGCGGTTTTATTCGTCTGTGGAAGAAATAAATGATATAAAGCAGAACAGGAGCTGCAATTTAGTCTACCTGTTTCATTCATAGACAATTTCGTTAGAAAGTGGACAATATTTTTCCGAATAGATCAGAGATGGCAGACGGTAGAACCTTCGTAGAGGCGGTATGTTCGTATTCACAAATCGATCTTAGGAGCCGCAAGTTAGCCTCTCTGCCAGATTGGTCGATGTATATATTGTTATTAAGACGGAAGTACTCGCTACTAAAAAGCGTGGAAGAATTATCAATGACCTGAAGGTATGCGAAATGTTCATTGCCAAGTTGACAAAAATGCTGTTAAGTCAAAGCGATGCAAACCCAGACTTGTAAAATTTTACGGTGAACCACTTTGTAGAATATATTACCGCAATTTTTGTTTCTGTTGAGGAAAGATAGTGATAAAAAATATACGGATAAATTAGCCAAAAGAGACTGAGTCTTCACAGCACTCCCTGGAGTATATCCAGAATCCGAAGTGCCAGTTCATTGGGCTGATAGTCAGTTGGATGTAGGAAATGGCATACGTTGGAAGGCAGTGATGCCCTTGAACATCTTCCAGTACATGTGAAAAAGTTTCTGAAGGTTCTTTCCTGGGGCAGGAATCTTGGATCTGCTGATATTTTGAAAACGGATATTCAACCTTTCACTCATTTAATTTTGTAACTTAATTTCTTTAACCTCTCCGTCTTCCTTTAACTTTAGTTTTCTTTTCATAAATGTAGAATCGAGTGTGAGTATAAACTGTACTTATTCATTCCGTACATGTCCCAAACTTATGTCGGATTTTATTTTAGGTTTTTTACGTCAAGGGTCGATGTTTTTTAAGCGATCCGTAATCCGGGTTAAAAGTAAATTTTAAAGAGCATAAGTAAATGTTAGCAAAATATATTGTGTCATTTTTTAAGCTTGATAATCATGGCTAATATGCTGTTTGAGGAAGTAGTTTGTAGCGAAATTCATCAAATTTGATCATTCTTGCTGGTCAAGTGTATTGTCTTGACGGCATTTTCTTCTTCACTAGGTGGCAACATTTTTCAGTTAAAATATTTGCTTACTCCCAAAATTATCGATCCCTCTTCTTAGACAGCCCAAGTTCGCTTGGCAATCGCATTGTAATATGCCCAGTATGGTTAGCATACTATTGCGAGACTCACGTAAAACCCCCCTGGACTCTAGTCAAATTTCGTAATATTTACTTGCCATCGTTTTCAAACCATAAATTTTATTTTTTCTTTTATATCGTGTACAATTTCAGCACCATTACGAGAGGCCATTGACATTCAATTGCGCACAAATCAGCAACAACCAGAAGGATAACATAACAAGGGCAATGTCTTAACCACTCCAACTTCCTTGTGATCTTAATGACTTTATTTGCAGTTACATTTCTTTACCTCTCAATGCTCGCATGGTCGTCAAAAGATTATTGATTTTTCTTCTTATTAAACGAATGCACAGGGAAGCGTAGGAGAGTTCCAAAAGGACTACAAGAACATAAAGGATAGTATGTACAACACTAAAGCAAAGTATGTACAACACTAACGTCAACAGCCAGCATAATAACAATACACGTACTGTGTGTGAGTGTATGTAAGGGAGAGGAAGTCGTCTCAGTTTAGCGTTTCCTTTTATTTCCTTTCTATTCATTCGCACTCCGTTACGCCGCCAACGACCGACCGAACGAGCCACGCTGCGAGGCAACATTGTTGAACAGGAATGGCGCCGGCCGGCAATGATTGAAACTGTTATTGTGTTATACTTTTAACAATCATCTCTTCAAACGAGAATGTTAAAAAAAGAGAGAGAAGATATAGAGGGTTGGTGGTAAGAAAGGGAGAGGAAGACAAATGCTTGAGAATAAGCCAAAGGAAGTTAGATTGGTTACAACTCCTGGTTAAGTAATAGCATTAAAACGCGTGTTTAGAACCAAAATCTATGTAAATAAACAAAAGTGTGAAAGCAGCAAGAAAAAATTTAAAGCGCAAAGTAGAAGAAAATGTAACGTCAACGAAAGAGAGTGTGAAACAGAGAGAGAGAGAGAAAAATAGGAGATAGACGAATTTAACACGTATTGCAGAACCTCAAGACTATACAATTCTACATAACGAAGAATTCAATGTTGGATTTCAACAGGATGTTGAAAATTTGTGAAGACCATACATAAGAACAGCCCAAATATCTTACAATAATTTATGTGGAATTAATGGCATTTTATTGTCTTTTACATCAATTTACGTAAAAGTTTATTTATGCTCACACAAAACTACGTGAGTAATTTTTTGTGACACGGCAACCCCCTTTATGTTTTGGTATTTCCACTGTTGACGACAGCTATAAAATTTAATATTCTATATAAATTGTCGAAGTAACCTACTTTCAGAAAAAAGGGAAGTTTAGACACTAACACACAGGTTAGATGGATATACAACAAATGTAAGTGTTTTCCAAGCTCCTCTAAAACAGAGGGAGTATATTTAGTTTATCATTCTGTTTATGTTCATTGGAGTTGATAGTAGTTTTATACAACACATCTGCCTTTCTACAAAAATTCGGCGCGTATAGAGGGTTCAGCTAAAAGTACGACCGACGATTTGAACCTACACGTTCCAAGGCAAGTCAATTCTTAGTGAATCCAAAAGAGGGTGCTGGGAGTTCAATAATTTCTTATATTTTGACAGCTAGATTCTCTTACAGATTTACTGATAAATGTTGAGACGAATTCACCTTTATTTATTGAAAGTACAAACCAAATAATGCCCCACCAGTTATATACGGTTGAAGGTGTCAGATGTAAAACGTTATAGGACTTCTGGTAATCTGTATTTTCATCTTGTATAAGTGTGGTCGGATTACACTGTATTTCGGTAAAACGGTAACATTTCGTACTCAAAACACTGTTTAGATAATTTTGTGATTGCTGGACTTATTATTGCTTGAACGCATGTTAAAAATGAGCACCAACAAAGAAAAAATAGGCCATATTTTTCAATTTTTCTTCGATAAAGGCGAAAATGCAAGCCAGGCGGCTGAAGATGAGAACAGTGTTGATCCTGGTACTGTAAGAGCTAATCACGTCCGATTTTGGTTTTGTCTATTCCGTTCCAGCAATTTTGATGTAAAAAGCTATGAAACGTTCTTGAAGACCTTTGTCAAACAAATCGATAAAATAATGGTAATCGTCAAGTCTTAACGTCATGTAAGCACTATTTTAGTTGCCCACGAGCTAAACATTGGGAAAAATGTCATGGGCCGAATTGCCATCTGCCACCATTTCTGAAGAGGATGGTGGCTGGTGATGATGAGGATAACGTCAGGCGAAAGCAGTTATTACCGAATAGCGGCCAACCGGCTCAAAGGGTTGCCAAGTCAAGATCGACGGTCAGGAACATTTTTCTGTGTGTTTGGTGCGATTGGCAAGAAATACCTATCATGGCTACCCCTGTACGATCCAACTATTAATTCGGATCTGTAAAGTCAGCAACTATCATACCTGAGTTAAGTAATCCTAAAGCCTTTACTAATAGGAGAGGAGTAGTATCTAAGAAAAAGTGGAATATACATATGTTAAATTTAGTTAAATTGCAATCAAAACTGTGGCTTAGATAAGCAATTATAATTGTGTCGGCCAACCAATTTGGTTGGGGGATACACCAAAACATGGACTGATATTGTCCATTTCCAATAGCGGGGCTAAACTTATACGCTTCGTACCACTTATGGTATAAGGCATGAAAAATGACGCGGTAATTTTTATGTTGAATGAAGTTTAACCTTGTACGAGTGATTAGTTGCAAAATTAGATAGGCGTGATATTTTTGTCAACAAGACCGACCAATTGTAGCGCTTACTGTGAAGGAACGCTATAGGGACAAGAAGGGAGAGCCAGGCCACATTGTTAGTCTTTTGTTGGAAAAATGTTCTTATCCTTGTAAAAGCGATAAAGTCAACCTTGTGACGCCCATTTGTAAGATGCACCTTTGATAACGTCGTTTACAGATAGAACTAATAATGTAACATAAATACAAACAAGTCCCATGAAAATTTTTCTTTCCCATTATATAGGCTATATCAAAACATGGATGTACACAGTCCATTTTCAGTAAGGTCTAGTTAAAATCAAAATTATAACTTCGCGAAGCTTTATATATGGCTTGAACAATCAAATTGTATAGGGGCTATATCGGAACTTGAATCCATATTTCCTACTTTGCAGACATTTGGCTCTAGTCCAATTTAATGCAAGGTGCGTCAAAAGAAAATTTATATTTGGAATCTTACTGCGTCAACGCAACAAATTTGCATGAAAACAGCAAACTTAAGCTTGGCTCTTGAAGTGTTTTTGCAAATTAAAAAATTACACCCCAAGCATTACTTTCATTCGAAAATGGTTCAAAAAGTTTGAAGAGATTAGTTCAACACTGGAAAAATAAAAATCCGGGCAACAAAGTTAGTCAAGAGGATTATAAATTGTGGTGAGTGTTAATCAGTCTGTTCATAACGATCTGAATTTTCCAATTTGGAAGAGCACAAGTGTTTTAAATGTGCATAGGGCATCAGTACACCAGATTATGGACAAAGGCTTAAAACTGCTCTCCTACAACATTCATTTGATGCAAGAACTGAAGCTCCGACAACCCTGTCTTCATGTAACAGGCAACTGACCGATTTTCAACGTTTACCAATATCTCGTTTTCGGATCAAGCTCATTTTCATCTTAATGAGCACATAAATAAGCATATATAAATGCTGCTACTACTACTACTACGGCTACTGAAGTGCAATAAATCCGTAACGCAAACATCAGAAACTGCTTTATTCGTCTAAACCGACCATACGGGCTACGATGCCATAGCGAGGAATTATCAGCCCTTAATTTTTTAAAGAAGAAAAGGAACGTTGTTACTGTGAAATCAGAGCGTTGTATGAAGATGTTAGAGAATTTCATAGTTCCATATGGACAGAACGGCGTTACTCACGTCCAATATTTCTCTGCTCTGAATTTGTGGAATTTCCCCTTTCAAATTGATCTCTCGAAATCGATTTATCCAATACAGGCTTTTTGCTGTGATGCTATCTCAAATATATAGTTTACGCCAATAAACCGACTTTGAATGAAAATGTCCTCACGAAACGGCAGCAGTCCTATAACGGCTTGACAGGTAGACTCAGTACCTGTCACGTCGTCATAAGACGGCTGCCGTTTCGTAGACGGTAGACTCAGTACCTGCCAAACCATCATAAAAATCTTTTCTGTTTGTTTAAACGAGGTCTGCAAACGCGTAGATTAACATTTGAACGATGTTATTCTTAATATCATTTATTGTATATTTAATAAAAATTTTTTCACAAACGATTAACTTTTTTCCATCATCGGTAACCAAATTGCTATACAAACTGCAATTTTTAGAAAGGGAAAACTAAGGTTTTCTGGCTCAATTGCGTGAAAGCCGTATCAAAACATGACACATTTTCAATTGAATTTATCCTTGAATTTATCCTTTGTCGAAGTTGGTTTATAACTATGACCTGTACGGTGCTTACAAGAATACATGGTTTGACAGACATGTCACATGTCAATGAAAGCATGTTCCTTCTCTCTAGATGTTGTGCCTGGACATAAAAATTGATTACTATTTGTAAAAGGTATAAATTAAATCTTCCACATTAGTTGAACAAATTTGACACAATGGACAAAATGTTAATGCAAGGCTCTTAAAAAAAAATATGTTCTTTATAAGCCCAGATCCTCCTCTACAAACATTCATTACTGCCTAGTAGATTTGTTGATCCATATAAAGGGTGTCGCAACAAGAACGCCAGATTTAAATTTAGCGCCATTCGAAGTGCCATTGTTTGACATTTGAACAATTGCTATTGTTTGCTAGTAGAAGGTACGGGGTTAGTAAAAATGGAGCGCCACACGAATGAACAACGCATTCTCATTGTGAAATTGTTTTACCAAAATGGTGAAAGTTTTGCGGCTACAGTTCGCAAATTGCGATCAATTTGGGGTCACAATAATGCTCCAAAAGAGTCAACTGGAAAAAGATTAATGGATAAATTTGCAAAACTGGGTCTGTTAGTGATGTAAAGACAACAACGCGCCTTCGACCAGGTCGATCGACAGAAAATGTTGCAGCTGTACGTGATGATGTCGCTCAAACTCCATCCACCTCAATTCGACACCGAGCACAGCAAATTGGTGTCTCCAAATACACTATGCATCGAATTTTGACGAAAAATTTGCATCTTCATGCATACAAAGTTCAATTGACTGAGAAACTGAAGCCAGCTGACCATGGACAGCGAAGGGAGTTCGTTAATTGGGTATTGGAGAGACAACATGAAAATGCTGATTTTGCCGATAAAATCATCTTCAGTGACGAAGCCCATTTCCATCATGATGGCTTCGTCAATAGGCAGAATTGTCGCATTTGGGGGTGAGGAAAATCCTCGAGTGATTCACGACAAGCAAATGCAACCTCAACGTGTCTCTGTGTAGTGTGGATTTTGGGCTGGAGGAATCATTTGACCTTTTTTTAAGAAAATGAGGCATGTCAAGCGCAAACAGTCAATGGTGTTCGGTATCGTGAAATGATAACCAATTTTTTCGTGCCTAGAATTGAAGAAATGAATGTGGAGGGAATGTGGTTTCAACAAGACGGCGCCACATGTCAAACAGCCAGAGAAACAGTTCAATTGTTGCATCAGTCATTTAAATCTTGCTTTCTTGTTGGGACACCCTTTATATTAACACATTTGTTGTGCTATATAAAACACTGTGCTGTGTCCACAACTTATTGCTGCCGCTCACGCCACTAATGTATTGTATTCTCCACTGTGTCTGTGCATACTAATTTATATTCGCATATGTAAACCCAAATGTCAAGTAGTGACGGTTTACAGACCTGAAACCACAAATGGATATACATATCATAAATCCATTTTTATACCTCAGTGCAAATAATTGATGGCGTCATCACGACTTCAATTTATGCCAAGTGGTTGATAAAAATATCGACACCTAGCAGTACTTTAAACCTGGAAATGGAAAAAGTATGATAGATTGTTTTACTATAGAAATAAGGCAATGTAGTTCATTATCAGGAATCAATATCAAGAACTAGCGGTAAGAATAAGAAATACATCAAAACGAAACTTATTGAAATGTGTGGAAAAAATACGCCACGCCGTTTTGCAATAGGAATAATGCAGGGTAATTTATTTTCAAATAAATGTATGAAATGTGTGATATCGGTTGACGCTGGCAAAAATAGTGGATCTCCAAAACTACTGATTCGATTTACATAGGATGTATGGGAAATTTGCAGGGGAGAGTCTAGTCTTTCAAAAACTAGTGAGCAGACGCCAAAAATTCGGTCGGGTCAAAACTTATTCATCTTACACCGTGAGTTGTGGGTATGTGATGGGCGACGTACCAAATCACAGGTGATTGTCATAAATATCCTTTTCTCATACATAAAGTATCGATTTCCCTGTTTTTTTGATGAAAAATCTTGAAATGAAAATGAAAAAAATTTTCAGCAATCGCGACCAAAAAAAAGCAGCAAATATATTGTCAACTTTGGCAACCAATAACTTAGAACCGTGTAAAAGACTATAAATTATTCTGTGAATAATTGAAAGCCGTACTAGTATCAAGTCAAATCACATTAAATTGCGAACATTGGAGTAACATACGAGGGCGATTCCAAAACTATAGACGTTTAGATGATGCCAGTAGTTTAAAAAAAAAATATTTTGGGGAAAAGTGGCGACCTTATAAAACATATTTTTTAAGTTTCGCTACGTTGTTTAGTATTTTTATTTGAGCCATGAATAGTAAATGACCTCTGTGAATTCGTAAACATGGAAAATAATTGATCACCGTTATGTAGTTAAAATATTTCTATTTGAAAGGTCTTAGTCCAGCCAATATTAAAGCTGATCTAGATTCTACCCTGGGTTCGTCTACCAAGACGAACAAGGTAGTGGTCGACTAATTGAGGTGTCCACACCAGACACGGTTAAGAAAATACACAAAATGGCATTGAATGATCGTCGGCGTGAGCTAGCTGAATGATAAGCATTTCAAAAAGTGCTATACATCGTATATGGACCAAAGATTTGAAGATGAGAAAGCTGTGCACAAGATGGGTGCCGCGCTTGCTTTCAATGGAGCATCCATCCCATCCCATTCATGGTTATAAATCGATATAAAAATTCGGCTTTATTGCGGTGAAACTTCGCCAATAAAGCCAAATTCTTACGTCGATTTATAACCATGGATGGGTCCACCACTTCACACCTTAGATAAAGCAGTGGACGGGAAAGGGAGAGCTGTGTCCAAAGAAGGCAGAGACAGTTCCATCTGCAGGCAAGGTCATGGTGTCTGTTTTTTTGGGATGCGTATAGGATTATTATTATTGATTATCTTCAGAAACGAAAAACCATCAACGACAAATATGATTATTGCATCGTTTATATGATGAAATTATGGAAAAAGATCGCATTTTGGCGAAAAAGAAAGCGTTGCTTCATCAAGACAATGCTCCAGTTCACACATACACTATAACGATTAAATTTCGAATCACTTCATCACGCCCCTTATTCGTCAGATTAGGCCCCTCGGATTATTTTCTATTTCCAAACTTGAAGAATTTGCTAACAATAAAGTGGAGAGGAGAGTGTAGTTTGCGATTAATGCGTATTTTAAGGAGCTAGACAGTCTTTACTATAAACAAGGTATAGAAGCTTTTGAATATTGGTGGAAAACGTGTATCGAGCTAAAAGAAGATTATGATGAAAATTAAAGAAAATTTTTTCCAACCTTTTTGTGTCTTCTTTGTTAGGTCGACTAGTTTTTGGACCGCCGAGACGTGAAAAAGTTATGTATTTTCCAGAAAAGCCTATATCGATCCATATCGCTGGATGGGCTTTTAGATATTTTTAAATTATATTCACATATCACTAAATTTCCCAAACTCATTCCTATACTATAATCAAAACCAGAAAAAAATGGATGATACATCCGCCAACTTGAACTCTCAATCGTGTCATTCGATATAACTGATTTTTTGAGTAACCTATTAAACCAAATTCAATTTAATTTGCTCACACAACGACATTCCCAAGAGTCATAATTTTTTCCAATAGAATTACTTAAGGTTTCATGAAGCAGCTTTAGAAAACGCATACTCTGTTAACAAAGCTTTGAGAGAGAAAAAGGAAAGAATGAATGTATCTTTTTAGACAAATTGTACATTTTTTTTAAAGTTTAACTTCAAGAAATTAGTACGACAATATTGTTAAAAAATAATTAAACGAAATTTGATTCTCCTACTTATGACAGTATTGGTAATTAGGCAGAATTTTTCCAATTTGGCCTTTATGATAAAACAGTTATCAGACAAAAGCAAAAAAAGGTCAAAGCGAGAAATAAATATTTTAATTTTTTAAGTCAAATATCTTTGTAGCTACAATACTTCGACCATATATACAAATAGAGATGTATTTTGTTTTACGAGTTTGGTCGCCGCGCTAAACTTCACATTTTAAATGACATCGAAATCGGAAAAGCTTTTCGCAACCAGAGTAATCAATTTTGACATCCGTTACATCACCCTGTGTTGATATAGTATAATCAAGAAATATTTTTTCTGAAAGTCTAGCTCCTATCCTTCCATACTTAATTATTGCCACTTTTATGATATAGAGGATATGGAGCAACAGAAATGAAATAACATTAAATTTGGAGAAATGCAATTCAGTTTACACAGAATTTCTCTTAATTTTTCACATTACAAAGAATTTTATCAAATTGTTTAGATTTTTGATTTGCGAAGCATTGCCTTACCGTACATTTACTTATTTTACTAGAATTTTTATAAACTTTATTTTTATATTTTTTAAATTCTCTAGTGAATTCCAACGTTTCATTGACTTACCTGATACTATTAAGGCCTCGTTGGGTCCTGTGGTGTAAATATTGCCCATGTTGAATGATGTGTTCCGAATGAATATCCTTTAATCCTTAAGAAATTGATGATGATGGTGATGATGTTTGTTTATACGTGAACACGTTCCGATTATATTTTTAGAAAATATTTCTCAATATAAATGTTTATATATATACATATGTATGTATATACATATATATTTATTTTTCTTTTTTCTTTTTTTTTTTTGATATAACAAACTTGATATTTTTGGAATTTTTTATATACAGAATTTTACACTTTTATAAAAACATTTAGACAGGAAATTGCACAGAAAATACCTGGAACATTATAAAACTATTTCTATTTATAATACAAAAATCACAATAATTTTGTTATTGAGATGATTAACATGAAAATGTTTTTTTTTTATTTTATTAGTGATCCAGTCCAATTTTCACAACAATTTTTGCAGAACAAACTTTTTTTATATTGTAAATGAAGTTTTCCAGCTTAAAAATAAATAATAGCTCTTATCGTGAATACATCGTATTTTGTTTTTTTTTTTTTTTCATTGTAGACATCAAGAAAATTTATAGCAGTAAAACATCTTTGTAAACTCCGGTCAGCAACATTGAAATAACGAGAAAGGAATCAGTATTAGGCCTTAAGTTTAAACTTTTTTTAATGCCTTAACGTAGGCTTTGGTTTTTACTTTGGCTTACTTTGGTTTTTATTAAATTCACTTTGCGTTTAATGAACCGCAAACCTGTGAACCCTTTCGAGACTTCCATTTAATTTAATATAGATTTCACTTGTTTTTATTGGATTTTAATTGTGTTTATATTGCCGCGTCTTACTGGTTTTTTATTCCTAGAGAATGTTAAACAGGGTTGCCTTCTCTACCACTTTAAGACTACAAATGCAATAAGCAATATAATTGTCAAACTTGTATAGCAGAAATAGATTTAAAACCAACATTAAGACGATGGTTACAATATCGGCTAAAATCAGGGATCTTCACGAAAGTTCAGTTTCGTATTGGTTTGCTTATAGTTTTATTAAAAAACGCATCAGAAGTTTCACATCCGAAACTAATTTTAACTTTATGCTTCGATTTTTTTTTTGTCAGAAAAGTTATCAATAACTTATATTAATCCGGTTTCGATACCAAAACGAAATGAAACACATATTTTGTTTCGTTTTCTCGAAAAGAAGCTATTGTTTCTGAAATCAGTCTGCAAAAGGCAAAAATGCTTCAAACATCCTTTTTCTGAATTTTGAACATCAGGTTCTTAGAAATTTTCACAACCAAAATATTTAAACATTTTGTTTGTTAATGAAAATATGTCCAAATTGATCACAATTCATAAACGATTCATAAACTGAATCGGAATCAAACTTGTCTCAAATTTCACTTCGGGTATATGAATCAGAACCGAAATTATTTGTAGTTTTGTCTTTAGAAACGAAATTTAATATAATTTTGATTAAGTTGTCGAAACTATTTTTGCTTTGACTTCACTTCGCTATCTGTCATGGTTAACTCCGATAGATTCGACTAATTTGTCGACAATTTGTCGACAATTTTTAAATATGAAAATTTGAAAATTCTGCCGGCAAATCTAACAGACTTTTCTGGTCATGTACCCTCCATTCAAAGGCGCATTCACATACACGTACACATAGGCAGGTTTATATTAGGTGCTAGAAAACGTCACTTAGAAATACGGGACAGGAGAGATAATAAGATGCAAATTAATCAAAAGGAATTGGAAAACAACCAAAAGAAATATGGCAAATTATTATCCAAATTCTAATCTTCGAACTTTTTTTGCTCGGAAATTCCTACCCTCCTCGTTATCACTTACATTTTGTACTTGCTTACCTATCATCATTTGATTGTAACGAGTATGGCTCACTAACAGATTGATCTGACAGATTTAAACTTATTTGTGGAAATTGGAAAATTATGCACAATAAGTCCGAATCTGGGCCAATCTGTAAACGTGTCATGCCCTTAAACGAAGTCTGTAAACATGATTCGAAGTGTGACAGTACAGTTTTAGTTTAGGTCCAACTCCGAAATTTGATGTTCTTCACAAGATATACCAATATTTCAAAAGCTATGTTTTTGAAAAACTTCGCAATATCTCTAACTTTATATATAAATGTAAGCTATAATGCGTTTTTTGATATTACTGTTTACGTCCTTAAGACGGATGTTGTCGTCTAAACGCGATGTCAAAATTTCCATTAAAATTCCATAGGTCGTTTTACTTTGTATGCACATAAATATATGTTGCGTATATTTTATTAAATTTAAAATTGTATCCAAAATACGGCAAAGTTGTAGTTAAAACACTTCTCTTAGTTCTGATAATTATGCGCTTAAGGTAGATTGAAATAAGTTTATGTTTATTGCTTAAACGAATGCCAACAAATGAAATTATTTTCTTAAGGTAACAATCCCAGTTTTATAATAATCATTTTCATATAGTCTTAAGTAGCTGGCAACTCTTATCTCTTAATTGACACTTTTGTGACATACTCCTTAAAGTATGTTGCAATAAGTATTAACTAATATACCAAAAGGAAAAGAGAGTGAGTACCGAAGAGAACCCCGCTTCGCGCTACTGCTATTGTTTTCGCTTGTTTTGTTTTTCTCTTCTTTTTTTTTTTTTTGTTGGACACTTAATTTGTTTTTGCACTAATAACAAATTTAATCATCCCGCATTCTATGATGACATGCACAGTAGCAAGTAGAGATACGCTGGTAAGACGAAGTAAAGACATCGTAGCAGCATAAATAAAGTTCAACAAAAATACATAACAACAACAACGGTGGCTGGCAACATGGCAATGAAACGGTAGCTTCAAGGAAATCACGGCAAAACACTTTCGATTTCGTTTTGAAGGTTTGTTAGCACTTCTTTCTAACTTTGGCGACGTATATCAGAAAACAAATAAACTTTGAGAGAGAGAGAACAGTAGAAGAGATCTCACTAGAAATTTCAATATTTTTTAATTTCTTCAGAATTTGAATTCCTACCATTTGTAGTAATTTGCTTTTTAGTTAAGAATAACTTATTCTTCTTTTCTGTTGCTGTTGTTGTTGATGACATATCTTACTTAGATTTGTATGTACACATGTATAAATTTTGTTGTTGTTTAAACACAAATAATTTCTAGCATTCTACCACTAGTTAGCACTTCGCTCTATACACCCCGTTTACCGTGTGCTTTTGTTGCTCGTACGCACGTTTTGAATACCGATTCGTGCTGTTTATTTGTTACTCGCTGCACTCTGCTTATGGCAGCAGCCGGCTCTACACTGACGTGTTGGGGCAAATAAGCAAACCTCACGAGACAAACGCAAAAATCATTCTAACCAACATACAAAATCATCCACTAAATGGAATTTTTCCATCTCTGTTCCCGATTCTGGGCTATTCTCTTTCTCTCTTTGGGTGTAGAAGTAATGGCGAAGGGGTGCCTGTGTTTCATTGAGGTGGTTTATTATTTATCCCTGTGGTTGTAGACGTCTATGCTCCCTTTTTTGGTCTGTAGCTCGTGTATGTGTTCAAGAGTGACGTCATTGTAGTATAATATTAACGGCGTTTGCAATAAGAAGCTGGGAGCGCCAAAAGAAATACTCTCTCTTTAGGCCAGTGTTACCAATTTCATTAAACTTAAGCTTTTTTTTGGCATATTTTTACATTCGCCCGAAGGCAGGAAATATCTTTTGACTTGTTATGTTGTTTGGGCGATGTTCGTCTTTCTTTACTTGTACATACGGTAACTGCCATAAATCCCTAGAAAATATCTTAGAACTTGGCACAGCGTAATGGCCAGGTTGCACTAAAATTTGGTCACATTTGGTACACATTAATAATTAGCTAAGATAAAGTCCAAGAATGAAAATGGACCGCATTGTCACATCCCTTCCGATATCGCCCATACAAATAGACCAATTTCACGAAATTCAATTCAATTTCCAAATTCAAAAACTTCGGTAATCTAAATGTATATTCATTGCCCTACTTTACAGTGGTTGGTGAATCTCGTTAAAAATCGTCGGGCTAACCATGCCCTTCCTGGCATCTCTGATATAAATGGCCTGTTTAGGTTGACATATTCTACACAGTTACATCAATTCCTAATTTGTAGGCGGAAGCAAGTTACATTTTTGCCCGATGTGTTGTTTTTTAATGTTAGGCAAAAGTTGAAAAAAGTCGATCGCAATCCGCTTCCACATTTGGCACACACTTTGCGTTTGATAAAATTAGTTCTGAGAATAAAAGTACACCGCGTTGCCATACCACTTCGTGTGCCTCCCATACAAATTGTGAAATTCATAGATGTTTAAATTGCAAAAGCTTAAACTATTTGTTTAGAAAATAGTACAGTTTGGCATTGCTTAATGGTTTGGTTTAGCACGTCCCCCGGCGAGTTGCCGATGCCCATTTTTGAGAACTATTAGTTTCAAATATTTGTTTAGTTAATATAACCATAGTTGTCGATTCTCCACGAAAAATAGTGTTTCTCTGAAAATATAAAACAAATTATAGTTTGTTTTTAACGTTAATTTTTCTCAAATTTTCAATTGTTTTGTAATATTTTAGCATATTATCTTGGATTTGATACACATTTTTTAAAACATATAGCACAATTTTTTCCGACTTCTGGCAACACTGCATGGTAGCGTCAAATGTATTCTCTCACTTGGCCAGTGTTATCAGATAAACGCACCGCATGCAGTGTTAGATTTTTTGTATCACCGCACCTTTTTTGAAAAGAGATGTCAAATGACTTTTTAATACCAAGTTTCTAAACATGTTGTCTACAAATGTGAAACCCTTTAGTGGTTTCAAAACCACCGGTCTGGCAAGGGTGTCAGCTGAAGTATTATTTATTAAGTGAAAGGTTTGTCATTTACGAACGTGGATGGTTTAACAACCGAAGAACGCATAAAAGTAGAGATTCAAACGTGATTCAAAACGGCCGATTTTGGCTCTATTGTCAGGAAAGCGTCATGAGATTTGACGCCGTAAGACTTTTTTGTGTGGCAACCCAAACGTACCGCAACCAATTCGAAGGTGGTTTAAATGACATTGTATTTCATACATAATGACAAGATCCAAGGATTATAATCAAATAAAAATCTCAAAGAAATCATGGCTTTATGTGTGCTTTATTTAACTTTACTTTTGAAACCGAAATAAAAGTGTTTCGAGAAGACATTCTACAAAGGTTGGTGTCATTGACGACATTTTTTATGTAGAACGCTGTCTGGAAAACTATTTTTTGCATAAATATTTCCTTCCAAGGCACTCTTCGATGGTACGCTAGGTGTCTTTTTATTACGGAAGACACTTTCTATGAAGAGAATTGTCTTCGAAATCACTTTATCACTTTTACATAGAGGAAAGTTTGTTATCCACTTTCGCATAGTAAAGTAGTACGAAATACACCTTTCCTGGAGGAAAGTGAACATTTGTACGACAAGGTGACACCTTTTCTGGAAGGAAGTGTCCTCAATGAAATGTGACACGGAACATACTTTTCTAATACAAAAACACATTTTATGTAACCATGTGGTAGTATGCAAGATAGTTTTCTTACAGAACATTGTCACAGAAGATATTTTTCTTATGTGACAGTACCGTGGGATACACTTTTCTAATAGGGGAGTGTCATGGAAACAACTCATCTTATTGCAAATTCTTATAGAATAGTGTTTGGTGTTTGTTTTCATTATGACGACAAGAAACTCAAAACTATAATAAATTTTTTTACAATTCCACCAATTGAAACCTTAAAAGGAACTAAAAAAGTAATTGCTGGTGACTAGAGCAGTTAATTTGATTTATTGGAAACAAACTGCTGATTTATTCCACTACGCCACAACAACAATTTTTCGTTGCACAAGAAAACTAGCATCTCCGTGATAGCTAACGACTACTACATTCATACACTCGTATATCCTGTTATTCATTAGTTTCTTGCTATATTCTTCTTCTTCTTCTTTCTGAATTAAATATTTAATATTTGTCAGCTTTTACACAAATGTCATTAATATGAATGTACCGATACCGATCTTAGATGAAAATCGATTTTTGGCCCAAAACACGGTTCTTCTGTGATCGATTTCTTGACATTCAACTAGCAGATTAACAACAAATTTTTTCACCCTGGTCAAACTTGTTCCATATCCAACACTCCAATTATACCTAGTGTTAATAAGAATCTACGCAAGCTTATTCCGCACATGTTTGCGGTCAAATACAACTTTGCGCTTTTGTAACATTACCGTACTAAGATAATGCCTAAGTTATGCAACCCAGTAAACCAAGCGTTGACTAGTGGTCACGATAATTTTCTTTTGTTGTTTTTCTTTTCCTCAATAAATGTTAATTTCCAACGGAAATACGTAAAATAATAAAGAAATATGGATAAATACTGCAAAGGACTGTAAGGGCTTTTGGAAAAACAGTTGGGTAAACTTCTAGCAACGCATGGGCGAAGGAGTTTTGTGTGGCGAGCAGTGAAAAAGAAAGGTGAGCTATTTTTTATGGCTTTTCTATGGCTGAGGCCATGAATGTGAGCAGAACTGCGCTGCTCAGCGAGCGTATTGACGGACGGCAGCTTGTTGAAGGAAAATGGCTCCAAATTCTGGACAGTCAATCCATCAGCGATGGCCATTATTGTATAAATGTTAGATAAACTTCTAAGCCTTTCCTTTAGTTGCGAATGATTTCCTTAGGTTTCTCATGGATTTCATCATTCTTCTATGTTGCTCGTTCTCTTTGCAGAGTGGTACGTTTTGCTTCACCCCTGGAACCTTGTTATTCATACTAGTTTGGTTATTGTCGCTAGCAGAGCAGATCAACTTCATCGTCGTCGTCAACAATAACAGAAAACAACAACGTCGCTTGAAGGCGATTACATTTGGTTGTTGTAACACCTGCCAGTGCTCCAATTCGGTTTTACGTTTTTTTTTTTCGTTTATTTGCTATCGTTTTTTTTTTTCTTGCGACAATTATCTGCTGCCTCCCTAATTCCTCATCATGACAGACTACAGCGATTTAGATCGCCAGATCGAACAGTTGAAACGTTGTGAAATCATCAAAGAGAATGAGGTGAAGGCCTTGTGTGCCAAGGCACGCGAAATCCTTGTGGAGGAGGGCAACGTCCAGCGCGTAGACTCACCGGTTACGGTTTGCGGTGATATACACGGTCAGTTCTATGACCTCAAGGAACTATTCAAAGTGGGCGGTGATGTGCCAGAGAAGAATTACCTATTCATGGGCGACTTCGTGGATCGTGGCTACTACAGTGTGGAGACTTTCCTGCTTCTGTTGGCTCTCAAGGTCCGTTATCCCGATCGCATTACGCTGATACGCGGCAATCATGAATCTCGCCAAATTACCCAAGTTTATGGTTTCTATGATGAATGTCTTCGCAAATACGGTTCCACGGCGGTGTGGCGCTATTGCACCGAGATTTTCGATTACCTTTCGTTGTCGGCCATAATCGATGGGAAAATCTTTTGTGTCCACGGCGGCCTCTCACCTTCCATACAGTATTTAGATCAGATACGGACTATAGATCGCAAGCAGGAGGTACCTCATGACGGGCCCATGTGCGATTTGTTGTGGTCGGATCCAGAGGATCAGACTGGCTGGGGTGTATCACCCCGTGGGGCTGGCTATTTGTTTGGAGCCGACGTTGTTATGCAATTCACACGTACCAATGATATTGATATGATTTGTCGGGCTCATCAATTGGTGATGGAAGGGTTCAAATGGCATTTTGGCGAAGCGGTGCTGACGGTGTGGTCAGCGCCCAATTACTGTTATAGGTGAGTGAAAGAAGGCGAAATAGTAAGTAATTTGTAAATATTATGCATATTGATTTCCGCCCAGTTTACAACCTAAAGTGTCATTAAACAGCTCCCTCAAATGCGTTTTTAAAGGAAACCTCTTTAGCAAATTAATATTTTTTTTTTTTTTGGAAAGTGATTTGACTAAATCTCCAAATTGCAGGAAGTCGGGTCATGGATTCTTATTGCTGGAGATGCTCCAAATGCACATACAGTTTGTGAAGAAGCTTAGCATACGGCCTTGTCGATTATTTTGTACCGTTTCTTCAGAATTGTCGGTCGATATGTGTCACCAACGAAACTAGACTAATCGATAACGCTTTTATCACGTTTTTTTGGAAAGTGATTTGATTACATCTCCAAATTGCAGGAAGTCGGGATAGATAGATTCTTATTGTCGCGACATTCTCCAAATGCGCATACAGTTTGGGAAGAAGCTGAGCATGCGGTCTTGTCGATTAATCTGTACCGTTTCTTCAGAATTGTCGGTCGATACGTGTCATCAAGGAAACCAGACTAATCGATAACGTTTTTATCACGTTTCTTTTGGAAAGTGATTTGCCTACATCTCCAAATTGAAGGAAGTCGGGATAGATGGATTCTTATTGTCCCGACATTCTCCAAAAGCACATACAGTTCGGGAAGGAGCTGAACTTGTCGATTATTGTGTACCGTTTCTTCAGAAATCTCGAGAGGTATGTGCCACCAAGGAAACCAGACACGTTCGGAACGAATTGCTTTTACATATTTCACTCTGACAATATATTTAAGACATAGTACCCTTCATATATCGAAATCCTCAGTATATTTCGGGACAATTGCAAAAAATTGATAAATGAAAATGCCACAATATTTTTTGATATGTTGTCGTGTAAGCAAATAAGACTGAAGAATTGATAAAAGATGACTAGCGCCTTTAACGATTCCACCACGTGTAATGTAAGCTTTTATGCCTCTTATTTGTACGAAATTAGCGGTTGAAACAGCGGAAAGGCAACGTTTTATGAACTTTCGAACATCTGCAGAAGCACAATACGTCTCAAAAGACCAAACGACTCACCCCTGGCCAACATTTTTTGGTTTTACGATGATTCCCTACTTTACGAGATGTGGAAGGAACATTCGCGGATGATTTACTGCATGCAGTCTATACAGAAAAATTCAACATCCAGTCACCATCTACAAATAAAATTGTGATTTTATAATAACAATTTACCAAATGTTCCGCCTTTAGATTAAGTCTCTAAAAATTATTTTGGTTAACTTTTTCTTCTTTTGATGTCGAGCCTTTGTCCAAAAATTGTTATTAGGCACATGGATCTTCGGAAGCTCTTACCCGATGACCCACCGCAGATTCGATGCTCCCGGATACAGCCATCTATCTTTCTTTGGAAGGCGTTCACCTTGATGTGCTGATAAGCCCTTTGAGTAGTCCAGCAATCGACAAAGTTCAGCAAAAGCTTCACAAACTGATGTTGGGAGTCGGCGGTAGCCAATAGGTTCTGTTCAGTGAGTCTATAGACTGCTTGTAAGCTCACAAAATATATCTCCATATCCCATTTGTGGGATGTTGGGGATTGGTTTCGTTGTTTTTTCGTTATTAACCGATTTACGATATTTTTGTAATAATTTTTTACGTTTACGCTATTGCTGTATTATGACACTGATGTCGGTTTGTAGCTTAAACAGTTTATGGTTCATATGACTCTCTGTCAACGACGATGAGTTTGTATACTTTTTCCCTCGAAGACTCCCGAAAGAGACTCATCCGTTTGTGTGTGTGATAACCAGGGCTCTGCAGTGTCCATTAAGACATACCGGTCTCTTGAATTTTGTCGAGAGAGGGTTTTGCCATTAGAAAACTTGCTAACCCTTGCTATTATCACCATTAGTCTTATTGATGGCGTCATCGCTCTAAAGTTATAGTTGTTCACATAGCGTCCCAACGATCAGACTGTTCAATGAAATAAATAGTTCTGTTTTGCCTTCGTTTATATCCAACCCCGCTTTATTGATTGAGAAG